>CAJQZN010042060.1:596-45639 GCA_907164685.1 Colias eurytheme | reverse complement strand
ACACGCCTCTTTACCCGCCGATACATTAAGTGGACATAGAGAGAGGTATGTGTTGTGTGGACTTATCTTTACATGCTAAACTGAAACATGGTTAAGAGTCGGCTTTTTGCCCTAATCCCTTGCGCCCAGGATTCGTCGCATATCTACGATTGTAATGTGCGGCTTCTGTTCCGGCTACATGCGTCTATACCGGCCGATACATTAAGTGGACATAGAGGTGGGTGCTGTGTGGACTTACCTTTACAGACTAAATTAAAAAAGTGAAATACGGTGAATACTTTGCCTGAAGGTTGCCTGGTAGAGATGGCTTTGAGCCATAAGGCCGCCTTGTACATTTTGAATAGTTTTGTTTTACTTTACCGTATTTATTTACTCTTTATTGTACATAAAGAGTAAATAAATAAATACGGTTCAGTGCCCGGATTGCTGCGCTCAGCCCTTGCGCTCAGGACTCACATCCATGATTGCAACGTGTACTTATTAAATTTACTTTTCGATTTTCTTGTATGAAACTACTTGTAGATTGAAAACGGTTTTATTGTCTCCTTTAAAATAAAGAGAATAGTAAAAACATTTTTTCTTACTTGACCTGAATATATTTCGCTATAAAAATGCCTACTTAGTACTTACTGATTGAAATTTTAATATCTTTCATACGCTTCACGATTCACCCAGCCAGCTGTTTACTTATATTTTATTCAGAACAGACATTTTCTGCTGCTTACTTATATTTTATTCAGAAACAAAAGGTCGCTGACCTTTTGTTTCTCCACTATTATTATTCGTTTCCGACTTATTTCTTATTTATTTTTATTATTGTTCAGGTTCCGTCAACAGTTCAAAAAGCTAAGTTCGTTCTATAAACACGCGAGCAGTCTACAATACTATAGGAATTTACTTACACTGCCAGTTCTACCGTCGAATCCGCCTAATTTCTTATTACAGGTAAATCTTAATTATAGTTACAATTAATATATCCATTTTTATTTGTAATAAAACTTAAGTCCTTTATATGAATTTTTAATTTATATTAAGAACTTAACAAGCTAATAATTTCAATGTACTCATTTTCTTACCATGATATTTTTTTGCAATGTTATGTTCTAAGTGGTAATGGACAGTGTATTTAGCATATATTTCACTCATACCATTCGCGACTTCTAAATATTTTAGTGTCATTTATGAATTTTAAATTTATAATACGAAGAAATAATTACATAAGCTTATCATTTGCAGAGTGACTTCGGCACATACGTTGCACCTGTAGTGTCAATACCGGAGCCGCCGCCTGATGAAGTAGACGCTATTGGATCTCTAATTGATACTTCCGAAACAATTAGCCAGGTAATTAATCATTATTTTAGATATGACAAATCGAACATTCCCTCAAAGTATCAACATATTAAGGAGAATGCGTTTTTTTTAATACCAGAATAAAATACAGATTTATTTTTTCCGTAATTTCAAAGTTTGGTTTGAAAAAGTTTAATTAAATTGTTATTATTAAATCATAATCAAACACCTACATTACAAAAAAACACAAACGTTAAACAACCAACAGCAGCCAAGTACGCAAAATAGATCACACAGTTTCACGCTAAAATATCCCTTATTCTCATAATTATAATGTCTATTTTTGCCTACAGGTATCAACACCACCGCGTCATGACTCGCTAGAAACGCGCGCCACGCCCTCGCCCGCTCCAGACCCGTTGTTAGAGAGAGATAGACTTATTGACCATCTGCAGACTGAACTTAAGAGAATGCGGTGAGTTTTATGAAAAAAAGCAGCCCTTAGGGCGCTTTTTCACCAGAGATGTTCTATAACGCAGCGTAAATGTAATACTGTGCTGTGAAATTGTGTGAACGGTTTACTGATATAGGTAAACCAGAATCTGATGGCAATTAGGGAAATCAAAATATTGGGTGTGCAACCCTAGGGAAAATGGACTGAACGATCTTGATACTGCTTATTTTTTATTTCCTCAATATCTTAAGTCACATTACATATGTGGACAATACTGTACTTAATAATGAGATATCCACTTAATATTATGTAGGTACATACTTACATGTACATAATATAGGTACAATTATACATATTACTTTTATACAGGTAATACATATTATTATTTACACATACCTATATTTGTATATTCATTACCAGTATGCCATGTGAAAATATCGATATAATGATAATGTAGATCAAAACTGCTTATAATTTTTTAAAGTGAATCTTTTATTACATCGTCTCAAACTTTTTGGTCTGTGTAGCGCATGTCGCGTGACGGTCGGCTGCCGAGTAGGTATAAAGCAGTGTTCGGAAAGTTTCACTTTTACCGTGGTTTCATAAAACCACACAACATTTTTTATAAAATAAAATAAAAATAAAATAAAACTATATTTATTTTCGTAAGTATTAACAGATACACACATTATAAAATTGACTTGGACAGCTTGGACTTGAAGAATAGCCGTATTGGAAACTCCTGTAATAAGTTTTCATAAAATTATATTCTAATCAACAAACAATATTATAGTTACCTACATATAATATTTTTTAATTTAAAGTATCAAAACGGGTAAGTCCAATTTACCAATAAAATCTTCAAAATTGAAAATTGTGATGTGTTTGACCCTTCTTCATCGAATGTTTTTCAAATTCAAATTCAAATTCAAATTATATTTATTCAAATTATATTAATTCTATACACATTATAAACAGCACATCTTGCTTGTGATCGCAGCGGCTTTTTCGACATTTTCGAAGATTTTTTAGACAAAATCCTAAAAATTATTCATCAACTGCAAAAAAGACCAGTAATTTGACAACCAATTTGATAGTTGTCAAATAAGTTGCCACATGAAAATCTTTTCTTTCTTAAATATAAATATGCCATCAGATTCTGGTAGACCTATACTAAACTATATGTGCGAGTGAAATGTGCTATGAAGATGCGCCTCCACAAAGTAGCTACGCGAGGAAGATGCGAAGCTCAAGATATGCGATATGTCGCGCTATGCGTATGATATATACTACACAACCTTCCATATAAAAACGTATTTTAGTTGAAAACGTTTCCACCAGTGCTAAGCAATGTGCATCAGTGAATATGATTGGTGGATATTAAACGCATCCACAGCAAAGTAGCATAGCAGATCTCTGGTGCAAAAGCACCCTTAGTGCTAAGATATTTATTATTATTATTGTATAAGATTGACCAATTTGCGACGGAACAGTTAATTATAACTTAAAGTAGTAAATGAATTTATTTTCTATGGAACAGGACAGAAGTCTCACAAATAGTACAAGAACGCAACACAATGTTAAGCTCGATGCGGGAACACTGCGCAAGAGTTGAAACACAACTGCATGCAGCTAGGGTATGAATAGTTTAAAAAATAACGATTATTATTACAATATATATTCGATAGAAGTTTTAATATCAAATAAACTACATATTTCAGAACGAATTGGAAGAAGAAAAACAAAAGGCTGATATTTTAGCTGTTGAAGCGCCAGAAATTAAAAGTAAGTTAATTTATTTTCTAGTAACATTATATTTTACGTTCATTTAATTTTTTTTACTTACATTATAATTTGTCACTTTTACCAACTTATTAATTAATGTGTTCTAGAAAAGCTCAGTGAAACGGAAGAAAAAGCAAAAGTGACAGATGAGAAGTTCCAAAAATTAAAAGGTGCTTACACGCAGCTACGTGAAGAACACATCGCACTTATCAGACAGGTACATTTAGTTTCAACTGTTTGCTGTGTTTTGATATTTCATAAAAAAACTTCAAATTCTAAAAGAATTAAGTTGTTAAGCTTAACACTTTTCAAATTACTTAAAACCCAATTTATTAATTCTTAATACAGGCAATTGCAGCCTAAAATAAAAAAATTACTAACAAACATAATTTAATAATAAATTAAAAAAAAATGTTTAAATAAATATTATTATTTTTGTGTAGAAAGCCGAAGTAGACAAGTTAACGTCCAGTTTACGTGCCGCCGCAGCGCAACACGAGAGTGCCAAGATGATGCTACAGCAGCAGTTAAATGATCGAGTGAAGTAAGTATACGTGAAACATTGACATAATATTACTACGTATGGAGGAGACACCACGAACAAAATCTGTGCGCCACTTTTTGCTCTAACGAAGTTTTAAAAATTATTATCTTGTTAGGTACTTACCGATGAAAGTTATTCCTTTGCACTTTTCCGTATTATTTGTATTATTTGTGCAATATCATAACACACACGAAGGCATATTTGATGAGTTTCACTTTAAAACAAATAAAAAATGAGCGTGCAGTTACGCCATATGGCGTATGTTGAGCGGCACATAAGTGATGTAGGCGGTGTCGTCTCCATATTATGTATATCTCATTGACGTGAAACAGATTTATTTACACTATGAATCATTTATGAAGTGCAATATTAACGAGAGTAAAAGTTCGAGTTATGACGATAACGTGGAGTAAGGCGACGATTTTGGTATCATTGAATCTTGCCAAAGAAGTTTCACTTCTGACACGTGTGCTCGGCAAACACGCTTTTTTTGTCATTGTTTAACTATATTAATGATGTTATCTCCTAGGGATGTGGAACTCCTTCAACAAAGCGCATCGTCCAGTGAAGAAATCGAAGCATACAAAATAGAAATATCGAATCTCCGAACAGATTTAGAACAATCTAGACAAAAAGAAGTTGAATTAGAAACATTACGAGCGTCCATCGAATCGTTACAAATAGATCATAAAACTGCAACAACGGAACAAGAAGAGAAGATATCAATAATGGCGAGTGAACTTAAAGAAGCTTCGGAAAATCTTGATAGGTTAAAGAAAGAGAAAATAGAAAGCGAAGCAGAATTAGCCAAAGTGAAGGAAGAATTACAAAGTATTAAACAAAAGAGCGGAGAAGATTACAAAAAGGTTGTACAAGAAAAAGAAGAGGCCCAGAAACAAATAACAGAGCTCACAATAAAATATCAGCAGGAAAAAGAGGTCAGTAATAAATTATTATTTCATAGTCGTCTAAATAACATCATAATCTTTATTGTATTATAACTTAGATTAAATAGGCTAAATTTGCATGTAGCTCTAAGTATTCATTTATTGCATGTAGATTGTAGATGTAATATTTTGGCTTATACAGTATTAGTTAGAATGTAATATAATTGCATGCACGCTCTGTAAATAATAACTTTCCATCAGGCTGAAACTCATCGCACTAATGCATTGCAAACTGAATTAGACAATCTAAAAACGAAGCTCTCTGACTCAGAATCGTCTTTACAAAAAGAATGTTTCGATCTTAATGAATTAATAAAAACAAAAAATTCTGAATTCGAAGAGTGCCTCAAAGAAAAAGACAGAGAAATTCAAGAGGCATTAGAAAAATTTACATCAATAAATATCGAGCTTGAGAATTGTAAATTACACTATGAAACGACATTGCAAAACAAAAATTCTGAGACACAAGCTCTAGCAAACGAATTGGATGAAGTTAAAAAAATGAATACGGAATCGTTAAGGAATTTAGAATTACAGTTGGAATCTTTAAAAGCTCAACTCGAAGAAGAAACTTCGAATAAAGTCATGCTTCAAAATACTCTATCAGATGAACAGTCAGAAATATTTAATTTGAAAAATAAAATTGAACATTTAGAACAATCAAAAACTGAAGAAATAATTCGTTTAAAAGAAGAACTTAATGAAGTGGTCATGGCGAAGGCACAAGAATATAGTTTATTAGCTGAAGAAAAATCTAAACTTGTAGAAGAAAATGAAAAACTTCTCAATAAATTATCTTCTGAAAAGCAGGTTCGTTTGGGATATGGTATTGTGTTGTGTAGTCAAATCGTGTATGTTTTATTTCCATTACATAATATTTACATTTTATTAGGTTCTCCAACAAACAGTTGATCAACTGCAGGATGAAAGGGATCAACTTAATAAAAAATTAGAAATAACTCAAAGTGAGAAGGTTGAAATCGAACAGAGCCTTAAACAAGAAATTAATAACCTTCGAATAGAAACCAATCAAATCAAACTCGAAAGTGACAAAGACCTTGGTATTTTAAATGAAAAATATCAAATGTCGCAACAGGATTTCAATAATCAATTAGCAGTCAAAGATAGCAACATTGAACATTTAAACACAGAAGTAGAAATTCTTAAATCAAATTTAAGCGAGCTTGAAAAAATTAAAAATGACGAAAAGATGTCTTTTGAAAGAATCGTCGATGATAAAAATAATGATATACAGGTTAGGTTACGGTGTGGGCATTTTCGATGATCGTATCGAGTCATTTTCAATTTCCATTCTTTAGTTGTTGTTCTGTGTTTGTTCATTACTCTTTTGTGTCAACCCGATGTGATAAGTGTTATAATGTATGATAATTTCTGATCTAAATGAAATATTGTCTGATTAATTTCTTAGTTGCATGAAACGGTTATCTAATGGCATGTTTTTTTTTATTTCTCTCCTACCTACGCCTTGGCTGTTCTACAATTTCTGCATGGATACCTTCTGGCTTTGGACTTGTCGGCGGCCTGTCGTTAAGTATATTTAAATGTATAGCTTATGGAAGCTAGGTTGATGCATATAGAGCAGGGGAGACTGAACGCAGAGTGTGAATTACAGGATCTATTGCAACAAAACACTGTGCTAGAAGCGGATATGGCTTCGTTAAAAATTCAATTGGAAGAGGCCCATAGGGAAATAAAGAAACGTAAGTTGGCCCTTGTTTTGATTATTGTATAATTGTATATATGCATAGTGTGATTTTGTGTTATTTATGTACATTTTGTTGCAGTAATTTTGCTGTGTAGGATATTATGTTATTCCTATCATGTCTTATCTATTTTTCTGTTAATGATATTTTTTTTCATTGTAATTTTTTTTTGAGTGTGTAAATACTAAATAATTAATTATTGGTCTCGCAGAAAACTCTAAAATAGTAAGTTGTGCCGGAGAAGCGGCATTAGAAGTAACGAATACTGCCATTTCGACGTTAGAACATTCCAACGTACAAGATGCGAATAAATTAGCTGCCGAACTCGCTTCTAAGGCTTTCGAAGAACTTGCTAGAAAGTCACAGGTAACATGACATTATTTCTTCTAAAAATATATTTATATCTTGGTTGTAGTAGAATAAAATGATTTTATGTATTCTCTTTATAGTTGGAAGGAAATGAAGAAGCGGTTGCTAAATCGGCCATCTTTGCTGCTCATAATGCCGCTCAGCTGTCTTCGTATGCGTCAGAAGTGTCTAACCTGTCCACCGATTTAGAATTAATAGAAAGTGAGTTACTTAAATACAATATTTTATTAGCTATTTATTTCAATTTTCTCATCGCAACTCATGAGAGTTGTGTTTATTGGTAAAGGAGTATCATATCCTATGTTACATTAATTATATTATTTGTACATTTGTCTCCAGAATAATATAACTTAGAGCTCATGAATGTGGGTTACATTACAATATAATCTTACTCATAGTTTAATATTTTTTCTGCCCATTTTAATTGCTATAAAAGTCGTCTTAAATCAAATTTATTCCACCCAGAATTAAACAACGACTGTCGAAGTATGCTAACAGCGACGAAGCAGTGCCTGGAATCACTGAAGACCGGTGCAATAGACCGTAGCGTGTGTCTAGAAGCGCGGACAAGTGTACAGACGGTGTCTCGTAATGCGACTGCGGCAGATCGACTTGTTACTGGAACTAGGAGTGTGGACGATGAACTAGCGGAAATGGACTTGGCGATTGAACAGGCGGCTTCTCAGATTGAGGTGAGAATTGATGTTAATTGTTACTTACCGCATCCATCCTATACCAGCCACTCTTCTTCATTAATTACACAAATTATTACAAAAATGTCTTGTTTCCCCGTCCAAGGTTGGTCTGAACGTGGTATTCATTCTTCTCAATTCATTCTTCTGTTTACATTGGAAGATATTTTCTCATCAATTGCTTCCGAAGTTTTAACTTTCAGTTCTTTTTAAGAATATGATATGCACCTTAAATTATAACCACTTTATTGAAGAACTTTGTCACAGTAAAAATTTGAACTCAAATTTCATATATTTTTTTGTCAGAATCTGCTAGCAGCAAGCAAAGCAGGTGACTCCGGGGTACAACTAGAAGTGAACAGCAAGATCCTAGACGCTTGCACCACGCTCATGGGCGCCGTGAAGGTGTTGGTCCAAGATGCGAGGAAGCTGCAGAACGAGCTCGGAGACCCGAAGACAAGGCAGAAGATGTACCGCCGCAACCCGCAGTGGTCCGAGGGGCTTATATCCGCGGCGAAGTCGGTCGTCTTCGCGGCTAAGTTATTAGTGTGAGTTGATTTAACATTAATTGAAGCACATTTAATATTATGGGACCTTCTGTCCTGTTTCTGGAATTCTGATTACGTTTTTATTGATATGAAGTTTTATTTATGTTTGAAATAATTGTGACTCTACCCCATAAAAACTGCTAAGATAGTTTAGAGCTACTGCTACTAAACTGCTAAGGTTTTACGCAAGAATCTAAAATAGTAATAAAATCTATTTTTTTGTAGTCTAGCGTTCTGATATAATGCATTGAACTCTTTTGAATTTATTATTTATTTTTTTATCATGTATTAATTTGTAATCTGTTATTATGCTGCAGTACAAGCGCAGACGAAGCAGTATCATCCGCGGGCGGTAAAGTAGAAGGCGTGAGTGCAGCAGCACATGAAGTGGCCGGCAGTACAGCGCAGTTAGTTGCAGCATCACGTGCTAGAGCTCCACCAAGTGCACCTGCATTAACACGACTGACGGCTGCTTCGAGACATGTGGCGGCCGCTACTGGGGCGCTTGTAGCAGCTGTGAGGTCTGCGTCCGCGCTTGTGAGGGATAAGGGTGAGTACACATTCTATACAAATACTTTACTGGTGCACTTGTAGCCGCGGTATGGTCCGCCTCCGCGCTTGTGAAGGATAAGGGTGAGTGTATACATACTTCACGTTTGCATGTAGAAGTATATTCGTACTCTACTGGCGCGCTCGTAGAGGTGATGACGTTGGCGTCCGCGCTTGTGAGGTATAAGGGTGAGTACATAATGTGTGATTTACACACACGATGTGGGCAGTACAGCGCAGTTAGTTGCAACTTGCAGCATCACGTGCAAGAGCACCGCCCAGTGCGCCCGCGTTAACATGACTGACTGCTGCTTCAAGACATGTGGCGGCCGCTACTGGGGCGTTAGTTGCAGCTGTGAGGTCGGCCTCCGCGCTTGTGAGGGATAAGGGTGAGTACACATTCTATATAAATGCTATACGTTTACACGTCGAAGTTTGTGCCCAGTGCGACATGTCGCAAACGTTAGGATTGAGTATTATTAAACTATTGCTATATAATATGTATATTACCTTACATATAAAATAGCAAACAATCTTCAGGTTTATATCAATTTGTTGGAAAACGGAAACGTGAAACAATCTTCTAAAATTCCAAATTACAATTCCACTTCCAATTTTATGGACTTTCTTCACGATAATGTAGAAAAATAAAATGATCTATGATCGGCCGTTACTGTAGATCTTTTTATTCGTAATCGCCGTATTGGCGACAAACATCGATGATCATTTTTTGAGCTAACGCTCTCGATTGTGAAGAGGGTCCATTAAATATTTCTCAACAAGTACCGACATCCCAATCACTTTCTAACCAACCACCGCTTCCACAGAGGCACTAGACACATCAGCGCTCACACTCACAGCGACGCGGCGCCTTGAAATGGAGAGCAAAGTGCGCGCGCTCGAGTTGGAGAGCGCACTCGATGCGGAACGGGCGCGACTTGCTGCGTTGCGTAAGCGACACTACCACCTTGCGCACCTTGAAGAGGTATATCTATAATTTGTTATTTGTGTACTTATCGAATTTTTGACTTGACAACGTCTTATAATTCGATAGAGCCGGCTGCACGCACGAAAAAACATGACTCATGCGGCGTTACCTCGCTCTGAGGCGTTCCATGTAAGGCTTGAAGTGCAAGCGAGAGCGCGGAACGAACGACAAAGAAGCACAATTGGACGTTGTCACGTTCAACTATCGCCCGTAAACCGACTTTACAGACAACCAATTTTTTATATTTGTTTAAGGTTACCCAAAAGGTTAGACGGGACCTTATTCCTGAGCTTTCGATGTCTGTGTGTCCGTGACGCACGTCACGCATCAATAAAAAAAACGAACTCATGAACTGTGTGAAAAATTATAATTACAATTAAATATTTCAGTCTATTTCTGTTGCCGCTATAACAATAAATAATAAAAATTTGAAACGGAGCTATATTAGAGCCATCTTTTGTCACTATCTAGCCTCCCAACTAGATGTGGAGATCTACCCACACACATAAATCCGTCATTAAATCGCTGAGTTGTAACGTGAAATATCATAAATATGCGAAAAAGAATTAGAAACAAACAAACACTTTCGCATATTTATGATATTAATGAGTATTTATTACTAGCTGCGTGTTTCTATTTTAGCCGGAATGACCTGTGATAAAAAGCATAACACGCACGAACGCAAACACGAACATTAGATCGACCTCACCCACAAATCGCGAAATCACGCTCACATCAAGCAGATGTACTAAATTTTGCTTTCAATTATTGATATTAAAAACTCATTTTTTACGCGGTTCATTGTGTATTTTTTATATATCAACAACTTTTACTTCGATTCAATCTTGCAAACTAAATCTAAAGTAATATTGATTTTTTTTTCAGAATGGAAACATCGAAAATGGAAAGGAGTGAAGAACACGACAATAAAAATAAAGAAACCAGCACTCACTATTATTTCTACAATAATCACTGAGCATTTTTTTTTAAACAAAACATTCTGTAATTATGCATTTACGTTTTGTTTTTATCAAACCACTGAAATTTGTACCTTTGAACCCGTATTACACTAATGTATGTGTTTCTAATTAGACTGTTTAGCAAAATATATCCATGACGTATAGACAAAAACGAAACACTTAAAATACATTAAGTTAAGATAATCATGTAAAAATAAAAACATTTAAAACAAAATGAAATTTGTTTCTACAGTAAATAACCATTTCAGAACGCCATTTAGGTGGAAATTTAAGCTTTAAGATAACCTTATATTACAACTTATATTGTATTTTTACATACATATAATTTTTGTATTATTTTAATTATGTACTATAAATATACATAAATGTTACATATTTCTTTATTTTTAGATTAGGACCATATCCACTTTGTCTATTCAGCATATAATTTACCATGAGTGATTTTAGACAGGCTATAATTTAGAGTAAGTGTATCATTTGTAACTGAATTGTACTAATAAAATAAATCTACAACAAAATTGTTTTTTATTTCCTAATAATCTGTTTTTTTTTTTCTTTTTTTTTATAATCCTACGAAAATGTGTAAATATCCATACATTATTTCAGTCAAGTGGCCAAGTGCTAATCGAACATGTTATCTCTCTGTTATTTCAATTAGATAAAAGTGTTTTGTGATGGCTTTGATAAAAGAGACCTTGACTGCACATCACATAATATTATCACACCTACTTACGCGTGTCTTCCGCAATGCCGAATTATGTTAAATAAAACACACAAATATGCTTACTTAGGTAATATATTTCAAACACATCATTATAACTAAAAATAACATTGTAAATACAAAGCATGGCAACATAAAATCCAATCATACGGAATGATTACAATAATTCATAAATACAAAAATATTACTTTTAGACATGAAAAGCAGCTTAAATGCAATTTACCAGTGTTATCAATAAATGTTTATCATCAAAAATATTTTGGGGCATATTTTAAGTAGTATTAAGTACTTATCATTTGTGCGAAAATAGTGAATAAAATTAATTTCCTACAAATCAAACTAATTAGGCCATAGAAACCATAAACATGTTTACAACATACAATAATGTGATCATATTTACTGCATAAAACAAAGATGTGACAAGCAGAACTTTTGTCCAATACACATTCATTATCAAAATCTTAGTGATGGTAAAACCTTCAAAAATTTAGCACCACATATCCATCCTATATAAATACTGATGTAAAATGCAAATAACACATTGACAATACTATAAATATGACCTTAAGTACCTATTGTTGAGATAAGAACTTAGTTCTCGGGTGTAAGACAAACTTAGATCTAAAAGAGCTTATATAAGAATACATGGATTGTTGCAAATGATTATGGTAACTGTATCTCAATGATATTGTTCAATTACAGCGGGGGCTCATCCCATTTAACATGCTTTTCAGGGGTCAAATGCACAATCCTCACATGGACGGCTTGATTCTTCTCAAACTTGGGTGGAATTGGACAGAGTCGGTACATAACCTCGTCTCCTGGCAGAGGGACATACTCACCTTCGATGCTGTGTACAAGTTGACAAAAGATTTGCAATTAAAAATGATTAAAACTACAATATTCTAATTTATTTTAAAGGAAAAAAAGTACTAAATTAAATATAAAAAAAAACCTTTTTCAATACAATGATATGGTTGCAAAATATTGCACATTTTAAAACTAATTAATATAAAAACTTTATCTCTTCCTAAAATAAGTTGTTTTTAGTAATGTAAAATACCTACCACACCATATTGGTCATAATAATTACCATAATCAACAAAAAATTGAACTTGAAACAACAATGTGTAAACATCAGACTATGTAAATATCAGAGAACAACATCTCTCTAAGTTATGTGAATATATTATATACTATTATACTTACTCAGAGATGTGCACAAAAAGATCTTCGCCGCCTCTTAATGGAGTTACAAATCCATGACCTTTCGCTCTACAGAATGATTTAATTTTACCAGTCTCTACAGGGTTTCCTAAAGCTCTTTCAGATCTGAAATAAATATAATGCTATAGTAAAAACATAATAATATCTATTACTTTATAAAAAAATGCAAAACTTACGTAGATGCTGTACGATTTCTACGGGTGATTATCGGGCTAGGAAGTTGTAGATGCGAATTAGTTTTATTTGGAGAATCATCATTATTAAAACCGAATTCCCTAGACATACTGACAGTATTTCATAAACAGGTTACAGTAGAAGAAAAAATCAATGTTAAGAGAAGAAAAACAAAATTTCAGATTAAAACTTAACGAAGTTAATGTAATCAAGCTATGGCCATCTACGATTTACTCGTGAATGTCAATTGTCAACTGAAAAAGTCAATGTCCTACGTCCATTGTCTCATGTCCATCCGTAGAGTGAGAATGAACCATAGAGGAGGCACTAAAATGACAAGTAATGCGTGAGAGAAATACACTTATGACTATAAAGCTAAGAGCAAGCGAGACAGAAACATTGTTTTTTGTTTCTCTCATGTTATGCGATTTCTTTTGTTGGGGACAAAGGCAGTTTGTCCCAAACAAGCGGCTACAGTCCATTGTTTTGCTAGTTTTCTGTTTTTTCTCGCTGTTAAGTGACTTCAAAGTTTAATAAACGTTGACAGTGATCTGTTTTAATCCGACTTTAAGTGAAAATATGGTGCGTTGTAGTGTGATTGGTTGTAAAAATCGGCCGGAACGAAGATTACCAAATATTACCTTTCACACGTAAGTAAACTTATTTGAAGTATATTGTTTTATAGAACTGGATATAGTTGATACATTTTCATTAACTCTAATGTGAAATTATCTACAAATATATAATATTTTCATCGAAATAGACGTAAACATTTTTTTGTGTTATCCGACTAAATTACGAAGTGTTCTTGTTGTTCAGGACGCCATTTGTTTTTACGTAGTTTCAAATTTATGGTATAATCATGTGATTAACATTAGGGATACCAGTACAGGGTAAAATTTTCCCCAAAATCGTGAAATGTTTTTTTAATATTAAATATGTTTTTTAGGTTTCCAAAAGAAACAAGTACATTAAACAGATGGATTCGAGCTACCGGAAGGAAGAACTGGTTACCAGGAAAAAGTCACAGAATATGTTCTATACATTTTGAGTCGCGTTATTTTCGAAAAACGAAAAAAAAAACCTATTTGATGCCCAATGCAATTCCAACACTTTTTACAACAGTGAGTAATTTTTGTGATGCATTTAGTTTGGATTTAAATGTTGTAGTTTAAATATTCATAGACCGATTTTGTTGCTACGTCTACATAATAAACAAAACAAGTTATTAATTTATTTTTATAGGGGTATATTTTCTATTTATACTAAATCAAATTTTATTTTTTTAGGATATTATTGTTGAGCGACTGAGTACTGCCCAACAATCAAAAGTCCATGGACCAGGTCTTAAGGTAAATTAATAATTCCATTGCACTTTCCCACGAGCAACAACACTGCACTATTTTAGAACTGCACGACATACCGTGGAGAGGAAGTTTATGAGGTGTTGTTGTGTATGTACACGGCTCATATGAATGTGTGAAGCCTGGATTAGTCACCGGTTTTTTACACCTTTTATTTTGTACATGGATGTTCTTAGTATTATCTGATTCAACTAACTTAATCTTTTCAGGATGTTGTTGAGCTACCTAATACAAGAGAACAGGCGAAAACCCCTGAACCAAGTCTTGAGGTAAATTGATTATATTATAAAATTATGGTGAAATATATATCTATACTAATATTATAAAGCTGAAGAGTTTGTTTGTTTGTTTCAACGCACTAATCTCAGGAACTACTGGTCCAATTTGAGAATTTCTTTCGGTGTTAGATAGCCCATTTATCGAGGAAGGCTTTAGGCTATATATTATCTCAACAGACCAACAGGAGCGGAGCAATGCGGGTGAACCCGCGGGACATAGCTAGTTAGTAATAATTTCATTTGGGTACATTTTGTACATTTATGTTATTTGAATTTTCTGGTTTACCGAAGTTAAACTTTATCTTTACAGGATATTATTGAGCTACCTAGTACTAGCAAACAGTCGAAAGCCCCTGAACCAAGTTTTGAGGTATATCATTATTTCATATACAACAATAAATTAATGAATGAATACATTTATTTCTGAAACAATGAAGTAGAGTATAGTAATAATTTCATCACGCCGGTGCCAGCGCATGGTGACAGCGCTTGTGGCCGATCACGGGGCCAGGAGCAGGAGCCGCCGTTGTGAAACTATATAGTGCTCGCGCAATAACTAAAACCGTAGCAAATGTTAAAGAACAGCCGAAGTGATATCTTTAATGGCGTATAGGAAATGTTGCCACAGCGTGGTTTTATAGCGTGACCAAAAAATATATTTTGAAGAGTTACCGTGGGAGCACTGTAACTGTTTAGAGTTATTTGTATAAGTAGTATATTTTGTCTTATTTAGGTACATCTGTGTGGTCTTATATTTTTTAAAATTGTAAAATTATTTAAGTTGGAAAAGGAATCAAATCTACTATAATTGTGAGGGGAATCTAAAGCCTGTAACATAGTTTTGAAGTTTGAACTAATACATGCTTTAATTTCCCCAAATATATAAACTGTATTATTTTAATACTTTTTCGAAGCGATTTTAACCAATACAGCATTAATACTTAACCAATTAAATACCTTGAATACATTGTTCATTTGATATAGATATACAAGGTGAAAGGTAAGACATTTGAAAAATTTAGACAGGAGCTTCTACTCATGAAACTGAACAACTTTTGTTCTACAACTTTGCTGAATTTGTAAAAAAAAATTGGACTTTGTAAGGAAACTTCGCTAATCAGCTGACAGATTTCCATACAAAGTCCAAATTTTTTTCTATATAATATAAATAGATATTATAATTATATATAATAATTATATAATAAGATATAATATAAACTACCTTATGTCCGATTTATTCCAGATATTGATGCATGCCAAAAAGGAGGACTAGGCCTACTGGGGATACCTCTTTAAAAAAAACGCACCTAAGGTTCTTACCTCACAGGTGGTGTGGAAAAAGAACCAATACAATACAACAGTGAATATATATATATATACTAGCGGTCCGCCCCGGCTTCGCCCGTGGTACATATTTCGCAATAAAAGGTTGTGCCAAATTTCATCAAAATCGGCCCAGTAGTTTATGCGTGAAAACCATACATACATACATACATACAAACCTTTCCTCTTTATAATATTAGTATAGATTTAAAAATTGCGGGACGTAGCGTTTGCCGCGGTACCGGCCAGCCGCCCGGCTATATATTTTATACCCGTGCGAAGCCGGAGCGGGCCGCTATGTTTTTATATACAACGTTCATAATTTTTCTGTAGTGTATTTAGTATCAGCATTGCACCCGTGCGAAGCCGGGGCGGGTCGCTAGTTAAGTTAATAAATAACAAAATCTTTTCAAATCTGTCTTTTTCTTCATAAACCTATCTTACAAAAAAATACCCAAACATTTATAGATATTTTGCCAGTTTTTCGGATAAAAAGTTTTTGTAATAGTTGGCAACATTGACGTAAGGATTCGCCATCTCGTTCGGGTATACGCCGATGTGATCTCTAGTACATTCTCCCTCTACGTGTCCATCAATTTGACATAAGCACTGACAAGTAGTGTTGTAGTTGTTTTATAACGATTCCGTAACATTGCAACTCGAGTTTGGTAATCTCCCTGATCTCGTTTATCATATCGTAATTATAGAGGACCTTCGGCTTACCTGTATTCATTAATGAACAAACACCCAGTAAGGCCAAGTATCGACCAATGGGCGATTCAATAGTGATTTCAAACAAACAAACTAATGTTACATACAGTACTAAAGTTACATACTTATAATAATTAGAACCGTCATCGTAGTCGTCATCGTTGGTTTTTGCCACATTATGATGCGATGTTTCAACCATAGTAAAAAGGGAGAAGTATATTTTCTTCGAACAAAGGTACATCACGCCGATGTACGTGCGCACGCACACAATGCCGCTCGGTTTCCACTCTGGAACCGGTCTCGTGCAGGCCGCGCTATTGCAGGGCCCACAGATAACTATATATTAGTCAGGCAGGGCCTTCGCCTTAGGGCCCGTATTAATAAACCGATCTCAAAATTGAGTATGCTCTTACGAACAAATTTGCACTGCTACGCTATACTATAAACACAACTTGAGCTGTCACTTGGGTTTGCGTTACCAGCTGAGTTTAGCGTTGAATAATAAACAATACTCGACTGATCGACTCTTATGAGCGCACTTGTGATGTACCCGCTAGCACGATCGGCTCCCAAATAACGTCGTTTAAGTTCCCGGCATTGCGAGCAATCTCATTTGAAATGCGGTTGATATTTGTATATTAAACATCAGAACATCAGCGATGCAAAGGTGCTGAACTGAACTGGGGGTGTATCAACTGATTTCGTACTTGAACGCGAGTAAAAGATCGGTTTATTAATACGGGCCTAGGTGCCGTGCGCTCCTAAACGCTGGAGTTGGACTACTTCTCTCTTTTTACTATGTTTCAATGCTATTTTTGGAAATAAAACAACATTAGCTTTGTAATATTTTTATTATCTATGCATAGTTAGATACTGGTATACTATAATTCTATAACATATTTCATTGTATAATATTAAAAAGAAACAACTGGTATTATTTTTTATTAACAACGTATGAATGTATCATTCATATTTAAGATAACAAGTTGAAATGATATGCAAATGTATTAGCGAATGTTACTACGTGAGTTGACAATGTCTAGGCTGTGGCTGTAATGGTAATTTAATATTCGGTATGGGTATTCCTTCCCAGTCACCCTGAAAAAAATAAATTAAATAACTGACGTTAATCCCAGCTTCGTCTGGGTCAAAATTGGACATAAAATAAAGACAAAGTCACTCGTCAGAATGTAGCCTTCTATGGGTAAAGTAGGTATTGGATATCAATTTAACAATTTTTGAATTTAAATTGTAGTTCACAAATAAACAAAAAAAACATTTTTTCCCCTGTTGTAAGTCTCTAACAAATGAAGTCAATTTTTAAAAATCAATTAAAAAATAAATTAAGAATTTTTAGCTGTAGCTTATGTATCGTTCAGGAATTCAAAATAAACAATAAACATTACCTGGAATCTGTTTCCATCGGATTTATTGCATTGCATCGAAATGGGTGACTCTGTATAAAGATTATCTAAGCTTTTTGCTCTCAGTGGTGTCCAAGGCTTTATTGACAAATAATTTGCTCGAGGACTTGCTTTATACGATATAGGCATATTGTCCCATCTAAAAAGTTAGTTTAACAATTAAATTATTATGAATTATATAAAAAGAGAGCGTGTGCCGAGCACACGTTTCAGAAGTGAAACTTCTTTGGATTCAAGGATACAAAAATCGTCGCCTTGCTCCATGAAGTGACGGTATTGCCATGACGGACCTTGAAATTTTACTCTCAACGCGCCTAAAGAAGTTACACTAGTAAAATATTAATTTACACTATAATTGCATTACCTTTTTTCAAACTTGAAGAAGTTTTCCAAAGCAGCATTAGATACCGCGCTCTTACACACCTCAAGTTGTGTTGCTGGATAATAATGCATGTAGTTAACACACATTTCATCTGTTATGGCATGACCACCAATCGTAGCATTCTCCTTATCCATTGTGTTATAAAGACATGTTGTTTCCAAATAATCACCCTAAAAAAAAGCGCTGTCAAAATTGTACTGTATGTAATTCGCATACTACAAAAGGGTTTATGGGGTGGTCATTCGTAACTTACGGGTAACACCTTTACGGGTCTATGCAAAATTCTGATTTCTTGAAAATGCGTAGAATAATGCATATCTTTGTTCAATATGGGCAGTTCAACTCCGTTTCGAAAATGCCTCGTCCACACAGCAACTCCCGTTAAATGTGTATGAAGCTGACTGCCAAATACAACAATACCGCTTTTTGGTAGACCCTGGTGAACAAACATATGTTTCTTTCATTAGATGATACAGATTTATGAATGTAAAAAAATAGGTTCGAAATCAGAAGTTGGTATCATAATTGGAATAATTGGTAGTTTTGATCAAAAATTTCTGATATTCATTGAACATACAACTCCTGTACACTGCGGTATACAATATCCTGTTAATGGGAATGCTTCCTGTCGACCAGGGATTGCCATTTTATCCGTATACTCTAAACCAAGTTCCATGATTGCTGCATCGTAAGATCTCCGGTTAGCTGTTAGGTGAAGAATAATTCCAGAGCTGTCTATCCAATCTGAAAATACAACATTTGAATGCCTAATATATATTTAATCAATCAGAATGATAATGGGAATCGCCAGATTAAAATATCCTATTGATGATATTAATATACTATTTTATCCATACCATCTTTAAGCTCAGGATTGTTGTAATGCACTTCAAGCATTACGTACTTATTTGCACTTGGCCCACCTAAAGGTAAACCTGCTTCCTTCGGGTAAATGAATGGCGGTGCTCCCATCGCCCAAGCTGCCTTCACCTAGATTGTAAAAAAATAATTAAATTTGCTTGGTGTATTGTAATTCTTAAAACAAGTTTGGCAATTTAGCTTAGATAATATTATTATTATAGTCTACAAATTATATTAGAAATATCGTAACAACCTTGGAACATAATCTAGTAGATTCTGGTCTATCGGGAGCAAAGCAGTTTCCTTCATACAGTGGAATTTCTCTCCCCGGACTTGCATCACAGTAAAACACTTCCATGTGGTGAACTAAACCTTCGTTGCCTTTCGTGATCGTTGATTCAAACTGTACATAAAAAGGTTTAAAGAATAATTTATTCAAGCCAATATTTTTATAAATATTTCATTCATTGCCACGAATAACATTACCTTAATGATATGGTGAACTTTCGCAGCAATAAATTCAGGAAGTTTGACCACCTTGCACCAGTATGTTGTGTCTGAACTAGGTACTTTAAGATCGTTATTTGTGATCTTCAATTCTTGAGCTTTTTCATTATATACTCCTACGGGTGTAAGTAATCGTACTCGAATAAAACCACGATCATGGGCTGACGTGCAAGGTAAACACAGACCCTGCGACGAAAATAGCTTATCGACACCCCTAGCCCATATAACGTGAACCGTGCCATCCTAGAAATTTTAAGAAAGTCCCGTTTCACATAGCCTGTATGTGCCTAGATATATTTTAAAATACAAATTTCAAACATTTTAATATTACCTCAATAATATAATCATCGTCGTCACATGTATCAAAATAACGCTCAAAAGATATACTTCGTGACTTCGCATCTATATGAAAAGCATTGCAGTTTTGTTTGGTATCCCTGATTAATTTTCCATCTCCATCAGAATGCATATCCTAAAATATTTTACAAAAAAGTATTTGTTAGTATAGTAGGTACCTATAATTTTTACTCCCGAGTCTACGAGTCTTATTTACCTCAAAATGGTCATGTTCTCTATAATCTGTCCATACTAAACATACATCAGCGTTTTCTAGGTCTCCCCTATCGGAAAAACCTAAAGCAAACCAGTTTATAGGCATTGCTTTATCAGACAGGCTCATTTGAAAACGAATTTTACGAATCGAATAATCGATTCTCCATTTCAATAGCAATTCACCGTTTGGGTCCAACACTGATTCACTTTCAGCGATATGACGATCGTTTGGCGGGAAAACTAAAAGTATTTTTTAATGTTACAGGCTACGCAATTACATTGACTAATAAATAATAATTAATTATTAATAAATTAGATAGATTAATTATACAAATTCAATATTTTACAAACCTGTCTTTTTGTAAACGGAAAATGAAAAATTGCAACAAATGAAAGTAAAAATTAAAGCGAGGATACACAAAGTTTTCATTTTTGTAACAGTTAAAACATATTTCAGCGTTCACAACTTTGGTTTCGTTCCTGTTCGGTCTTAAAGCTCGACTGAAGGCAAGGTTGTCTAATCTTCCAATAGGTAAAGTTTTCACCCCGTCTCCCGCCTAGAGATATACAGAGCGATATAATTGATCTTCAACTAGTAGAGTCAGAGTAAAAACTCGAATACAAAAAGTAAAGAGTCATCAAACATGGGCGTAGCTAGCCATAGGCTTAGGGTAGGGCAAAAATATAAAATAATAAATAATATGTAACTAGCAACTATACCCGAGGTCTTATCACGGTTAATTTTGAAGATTCTGAACTTCAAAAGGAAAAAACCGGTCAAGTGCGAGTCGCACTCGCGCACCGAAGCTGAAGGCAAACAATGTTCAACTATGTACTTACTAATAATATAAAGTTGAAAAGAAGGGCTCGTTTGTATGAACGCGGTCATCTTTGCAACGACTGGACTGGTTTAAAAAATTATTTCACCGTTGGATAGCTTTTCGTTCGATGTTTATGTGATGTTGGCTGTATGTATATAAATTTATCAATATTAAAAAGCAGTCTTGCTTTTTACGTTACTGCCAGATAGAAGTAACGTAAAAAGCAAAGTCCTCGGACGCGTCTGTCTGTTCCTAATAAACTCAGAAACGACTGT
The DNA here is from genome assembly GCA_907164685.1 of Colias eurytheme. Taxonomy (NCBI): domain Eukaryota; kingdom Metazoa; phylum Arthropoda; class Insecta; order Lepidoptera; family Pieridae; genus Colias; species Colias eurytheme. The sequence continues at coordinate 24,146 of CAJQZN010042060.1, read as the reverse complement.
ACCGATTTTTATTTTATTTACTACAATGAACATTGTGATTCTCGAAGGTTTTAGAAAATAGTTTTGACAAGTTTCAAACCACGCGGGCTAAGCCGAGTTCTGAAAAGTAGTTGATAATAAAATATAGATTTATTATATTGACTATGCTCTACGTACTTTACTGATTAAAACCATTTCAAATATTATGAATATATCTAGGTCATGACTCGTGAGTGAGATTTTTAGTCATTATGTTTAGAAAATAATTGGATTAGGTATTTGTTGCGATTATAATAATATAAAGAATAATTTTTTTCAGACTGTACGAAAAGCTCATAATGGTGCGGACGTGTTAAAATTCACGCTATGGTATGCTATGCAACGTGGAATGCGGCCCGGCCTCACTTTATTAAATTCCTGTGGAATTATTATGCTGCCCGAGGATATAATATCATTTAATTTTAATGAAGCCCAGATTTAATTTCTGTCTAAAATAAGTCTATTTCTTAATTATATTTTATGATATCGCGATAATTATTTGATTTTAATCTATTTTTAGTGAAACTCTTGTTTACTTGAATTTATTAATTTGTAAATTTATTGAAAATGGTTCACAACATACTATTTATTGATAAATTTGATAATTTTGTATGCATGTAGATTAATTTATGTGACTGGGAATTGTGAGGAGAAGTAAATAAATGATCTATATTGTATTTTATTGTATACCACGTATTTGGGGCAACTGTGAGTTTTTTTCGAAGTATAGTTAGAGAGGAGGAAATTGGGAAAATAAATTCATAAGACTGAACCTATGGTGAACCCATTTACTTAAATGTGAAATAATTTTCTAACTTTTTCTGCATGAGATAATAAAGTGTGTCTGATTGTTATTTGTGTATTATAATTTTTTTATTCATAAATATTCTGACGAGTTTTATTCATAACTCGTCAGTAAATTTTTGTAACTTTTATAGATCAGTGGGAAGGTACACGCAAATGAAAGTCAAGTTACTTAAATAACATATTTATTATTCAATATTTATACATGTCACGTTTCCACAGCTCCTTCATTATTTACATTATTTTCATTAATTGAACCTTCGTCTTCTTTTGATTCTTTCACAGTTTCTTCTTCAGCAATTTTCTCTGCAGGTTTTTCTACATCTCTTATAGGTTCCTGAAATAAAAGTAACATGAATCTTAACAAAAATCTAAGCTCTGTTAAAATGTATTTTTTTCTAGTTATTTTGCACACTAATAATTCTTTTAAATATTATAGTACTTATCAAGTTACTATTACATTCTGGTACCCAAAAGTTTTGCTTACTTTACAACTAGATAGCGCTGCGCGTCTAAAAATACATACAGTACCTACTCCCAAACTGATAATGCGCATAGAAAAATTCGTCACTATTCGGCAACTGTCATATTCCCCGAGCCTCCGAAGACGTTACGTATATAGAGTGGTTAAATATATTTTCTTCATGCATAGTTTATTATTACAATTATGAGTTTAATTGTGATTTTATGGTAAAAGAGATAAGTAACGAAATTTGTTTCGATAATTCAATGTAAGTTAATAGCGAGGATAAGCCACACGATTGCGAATATAACTATATAACTTTCATTATGCTCTTATTAATTTTCACTTTCCACACTGTTATCTGCTATCTGTGTACCTAAATAATCATTTTACCGAAAAATTCAACTTTGAAACAAAACTAAGAAGGGTATGTAACAGCAGCTCTACATAATTCCATGAAGGGATAATACGTGCGGTCACCACCAATATATAAAGACGACTAACGGATTTTTTAATTTTTTGACTGACAGGCTACCGTCACCTACCGCCCGAATTGTTTTCGATTGTGTATGACTCTGAATTGACTCCTATTTCTTTCGAACAAGGTGCAAGATGCAAGTGCATTGTTTAGGGCACTTACGATTCAATGATATTACTTTCTCGGGGTGATTCGGGTGTTTCTTTAAATACGATAATTAGCGAAGATCTGCATACGCATTATTAATTTTGGAGTACTGTACTTACATTAGAATAACCTACTATCGGGAGAAACAATTGACATTAAAAATAATTAAACTACTAACATATTTTACTAGTCACTTCGCGTTCAACCACCAAAAATTTTTATATACCTCAAAAAACATAACTATAATTTAAAAACTAAGCCTTCGACTCACCTGTTCCCTTTCAAACAGCACAATCAGTTCTACATGCTTCGTATGCGGGAACATATCGACAGGCAGAGCACATACAGGCGAAAAGGGCGCGCCATGTAACGTCTTTGAAGACGCCCTTGTGAGGTCCACAAAGTTCTTGGTGACCGACGCCGGGCTGCACGACATGTATATGAGCCGCTTGACACGCTTGTTGTTGCGCAGCGTTGTTATTGCTGTCATATCTGTGTAATACATTTTGGGAATAATAAATATGTATAGAGAAAAGTAAGGAAGGACGCTTTATTTATTTGCAAACAAATGTATGTATTTACAATTTCATTGTCCCTGATGAACATAGGCTATGTTTTATGATGTGTTTATGCCGGGTCAACCCGGGCGGAGCCGGGACGAGCGGGTAGTTACAGAAGTAGCATTAAGATCTGCTTATGATCATCATTATGTGATGTACCCAATAATCAGAAATGTCACATTATCATAATCATTTTGAATGAAAATTTATTATTATTTCGAAAAATTTCGTAAACTGTATAATTTTCACCTCATAAATTATAATCTTAAAAAATCCATGAATGATTGCATACTCTTTTATTAACGTGATAACGTTTTTAAAATCGTTTTAGTCGGGTGACATGTTCAGAAACTTGTGTCACACCAAAACCTCACGAGCGCGATCGCAGGTATAACGAGAGAGAGACGGACCGATCTCCCGTCTCATCTCGAGCGCTGCCACCAAAAAGACGTTATTACGTAAACATCTCGATCGTAAACCTACTTTACAAACAACCAATTTTTTTTTTACTAAATAAAACAAACTTACGTAACCCAGCCCTTGGTGGATCCACAATGGCTATAATATCATCACCAGCGGCTCTCGCGAGCACGGCCGGTAGTGTGTACTCAGCTTTACCGGAATAAAAGTTGCAGTTTTCTATATTGTTTAATTTTGCGTTAGCTTTCGCATCTTCGACTGCCTTTTCAATTAGCTCGAGGCCTAATACTTCAGCGCAATGCTAATAAAAGAAATAAACACATTTAGAATTAAATTGAATTGTAGTGAAGCAGCGTAAGTGGCTACAATTTAGTTTTTTAAATTTTATATTCAATAGCCTGCCGCCTATCTATTCTCTTTAACATCGTAATATAGGATCGAAAGAACTATAAACAACTAGACTCACAATCGCTTATCTCGCTCAACTTCTTTCATAGCAGTAAAGTTCAAAGTCTAATGTATTGCCCATCTTCTATACTTATAATAAATCTGTAGAGAGGCCAATTCTGTACATGAAATATATTTAAAAAAAAACTATGAAGGGGTAATAAGGGATCGCTACTGATGCCAAAAATGCAATCAGTAAAATTTTTGTCTGTCTGTCTGTCTGTATATTCGCTATAGAAACAGAAACTACACGACGGATTTTAACCAAATTTGGCACAATTATTCTTCATACTCCTGGGCAGGTTATAGTAAAAGAATCATGTCAATCGGTGTAGAAACACCAAAGTTATACATGAAATACGCTATAAGTCATCGCGCGTGAATACAGAATCATGCCATAAGGATTATTTTTGTGTATCAGTTGCCGCGTTCGACGCGCTTCGCGGCGGGAGCTATAAAAAGGCGGCGGGTCCGCACCCGTTTCGCGTTGTCACGGCATCACGTGTGAACGGCTGAACCGATTTCGATAATTCTTTTCTATTATATTCCTTGAAGTACGAGGATGGTTCTTTTAAGAGAAAACGTAAATATGTTCCACGGGCGAAGCCGGGGCGGACCGCTAGTACTATTATAAAGGCGAAAGTTTGTAAGTATGGATGTATGGATGTATGGATGTTTGTTACTCTTTCACGTAAAAACTACTGAACCGATTACAATGAAATTTAGCACACATATAGAGGGTAACTTGGATTAACACATAGGATAGGTTTTATCCCGGAAATCCCACGGGAACGGGAACTATGCGGGTTTTCCTTTGAAAACGCGGGCGAAGCCGCGGGCGGAAATCTAGTTAGAAATATTTGTCTTTGTTCCAGTCATTTTTTTAGCATTTATTGTATGTTCTAACGCATTTTGAGAGTACATACTCTCACAATATTTAGCGATAAAATCTCATTTTTATATTTCAATTCAATAAAAGATGATAATTTACCTTAGCGAAACATAATCCAATAGTGCCGGTACCACAGCACACATCTATTACTGTCGACTTGTCATTCACTTGGCTCATGTCGATAGCACTCTGATAAAGGATCTCAGCACCTGCTGTGTTTATCTGATGAATAAACAATTTATTCCGATTTATAGAAAGACATAGCATTTAAACTAGACTAATTTATACAGAAATTATTATTGAATGTTCAAATCTATGGTCCCTAGAAGCTGTGAAATAATCAAACTTATAAACTAACGTAATAAAAAGATACAACCGTTTATACTGTAAATTATTATTATAAAAAATTGATTTAGATTGGCATAATTAAATACTGTTGACATTGATGCCTGTAGGTCTGTTTGTTAAGTGGGTATGGACATGCTTATATGAATAAGACACAGTCTATTTTTAGTTTCGACGAATAATAATAATTAGTGTGAAATATTAAACAAATAATTTTTATTTGGTTTCAATATAAAACAAACCTGGAAAAATGCTTCAGGGGATATCATAAACTGTAGCCCCAGAATTGTATCTGTAATGTGTGTTGAACCCAATAGATGTATTGGTTTAGGTACTTCTTCTCCTACCCTCCTAAAATTTATAAATTAATAATAATAAATACTGTATTAAAGAATAATATTAATTAAATTGAATTTAGAAATAAAATGAATATTCTTTAAACCTTTTAGATATCAGATGTATGTAAACTGATTTAACGCCACACGCAGTTGATTGTTCCAATTGGAAATACTCAATTAATTCTTGTTTTAATTTGTCTAATTCTTCATTAGATAATGCCTGTAAAATAGCAGAAAAATGGAATGAAACTTACAGAACTCATCATTTTCTAGAAGAAGTTTAAATACAATAACATTAACTAATTAAAAGTTATATTCTATTCTTTTTTAAACATAATATTCTGTATAAATCCTTATGTGGGTAGTTAAATTAATTCTATGAAATTATGTTTAACTCTATCAAATATCTATTTATTTAGATTATATACATTTCTTTACAAACATAAATACATACCTGTGGATCTATAGCAATGATGAGCATGATGTCATTATTGTGTGATGATTGCCGCACAGTAAGACATTTCCAATGTCCTGTGTAATCCACTGGACTGTATGGCGCTAGGTTAGAATTCCTTACAAACTCTTGAAATACCTGTTAGTGTTATTTTATTATCAATGTACATTTGGAAAAGTTTTAAGATAACTAAAAATGGTATGATTTAAAATATCCTATTTGATGTTATGATGATGTGTTTTAAGTTAATAATGTTTTTTCAATTTCTGGGCAATCTAGTTTAAGTACATAGTAATAATTGAACATTTTTTATGAGATTGAGCAAGAAACATCATCACATCCATATAAATTTTTCCAAATCACTGGTAAATGTTAAAAATATGTAAAGACAATTCTAAAAGAAGTCTAATTGAATAAATAAATGTTTGAGTTATGAGTGTGATTAAATGGTATCAAAAATGTATTATACATATTATGAAAGTAAATTATACTCACAACAGCAATCTTTTTCATGTTATCCGGTATGTGATTCACACTTTCCACTGGCGCTACAGCCACTGACCCAGCCCAGTAGCATCCCAATCTAAAGCCAACTGTTGGTTTCTTTGTTTCTTCGTCCATACCTACTGTGAACTCGCATTTGTTCCTATATCCCTCTGTGATTGGTGACTTCTGTATGGGCTTCAGTTCAAAGCTTAAACCATCATATATCTTTCTATTGGCCTCTATTTTACTGCGCTTCTGTTTATCTATCTTCCACACTTCATTATCAAACTTCATTAGTATACGCTTCATATCCTTTTCTTTGAGTTTGAGCTGAAATGTTTAATTGAAAAAAAAATGAATTACAGTATTTCTTTATTCTACATATACTACAAAGGACTCAAGTTTTACTGCCAAATAAAAATACCACATTATTTCTTAGTTATTACGAAGTTTGAACAATTATTAAAATATTTTTTATGCACAAAATCCTGCATTTTTTTAAAAAAATCCCAAGGATTTTTTTAAATAAATAAAAATTGTTATTGTTATATTCTTACCTGTTCATCATAGGGTATATTCCAGTATGGAGTAACAGCATCCCGTAATCTTTCCTCTTGGCTTTTTTTTTCTTGATCATCATTTGTTTTCTGCCTTTTAACATTATCTGTGCCTTCTTGTTTTCTTTTAACTAGTGGATCAGGTGCAGGTTTAGCTGCTTCGGCTATCAAAGTTTTACCTGTAAAATCAATAACGACACTTAATTATTATCAATTAAAATATGTACGTATGTTTTTTTTCTTAGTCATAGGAACATTATCGTGATATTAAAATATTTGCGTAAGTATACCTTTCCATTGATATCCATTTAATGCTGTGATAGCTTTATTACGCTCCTCATCGTTTTGAAAACACGCATACAGCCAGTGATTACCAACTTTCGGTCTTTTAATCTTGCTTACACTTAATCCTAGTTTCTGATTCATTAACTTCTTTAACTCCTAAAATTTGTTAAGAATGTTAAATTTAAGAGGTAGTATGTACTGTTACTTGAGAAAAATTATTGAAGTATTATATTCACCGCTATCCCATAGAACTTTGGAAGGTCGCGTAACTCTATTTTAAATTTCTCTGACGAAAAGCCTCCTCGGTCCAAATATGCATATTCCTCATTATTGCTAGTTTCTTCCGACATTTCAAATGTGTTTATATATTTTTAATACAATTCTGTTTATAACAATCGGAAAAAGAGAATATCGCACTGTATGTTTATTTACATAAAACTTAATTTTGAGGTTATAATACCCACATGTCATATTTCAGAAAAAAGTCATTTGTCAATGTCAAAATAATATTCCAAGAATTTGTCTGGACTCCTAGTTTTTTGGATATGTCACCGTAAAATTGTAAACATTACAATATTATTATAATCTAGCCACTAATTTAATATTAACTTTTTTAAATTAACAAATTAATACTGTTCAATATGATGTTTTTATTGAATTTTGAGACATAAAAGTAATGTAGAACCTTTAGTTTCTGTGATCTGTGTATAGAACAATGAAATCAATTACAAACGGAAGAGAATATAACAAAAATTATAGAAAAAGTTTATTAGGGTCAACCTGAGGTCGTAATTTAAGGACAAATATCAGGTTTTTCGATTAAAATAAAAATCTATAACTGCGGAATAAAGTGTAATGGTAAAGTTGTATGTAATTAATTTTTTTTCTACAACTTTTGCTGTTACACTTTTCACACAAAACCTCAAATATCGAAATATCCCAGTTCGTGGATAAGACATAAAAAAGCAAATTTTTTTTTCAAATGAACACTATAAAATACAGTCAAATTACAACAAAAAATCGGCCAAGTGCGCGTCGGACTCGCGCACCGAGGACTCCGAGCAAACATATTTTTTCATTATGTTGAATGTATCTGACAATTTTGTTTAAAGGATTTTTTCTTTATCTGTGCTTGTAAGTGCTTAAGTCGTTGCTTTTAACCAAATTTCAAGACTGTGTTCACGGGAAGTACCTTGTAGGTTTTGATTGATGATTCCCTTGCAAGTAGTTGCGAATTACAGAATATGCGGCTCTAATTGCTTTTTCTTCAGATTGCGTTGGCATAGAATTTGAATTAAATAACAGATTTAAGTTATTATAGACCTGAGTTCTGATGTGAATATCAATTAAATACATGTAGACGTTCAGGAGTAAAGGGATTGTAAGTTAAAAATTATTTAAAAATATATTTTTATTTAATTTAATTAAATAATTAGGGATTTCGCAGTTATTACTACATCTGCGCTATAACACGATACTTTTTACTCAATTTCAAGACTGTGTTTACGGGACAGGGTGCTCCCTGCAGGTATTGATTCCCTTGCTAATGTCGAAATCCTACGGTCTAGGTCCCTTGATGCTGTGAAAAATTCAAACGTTTTAGCCAACGCAATCAAAAGATGCAGCTGTAATTGCTGAAATTTTTCGACACTCCCTAAGAAATCAAAACCTACAGGGTAGTTCCCGGGTACACAGAGTCATGAAATTTAGTACAATCAAACGTCTTATAACTCAGACTAGCTTACCGCCCGCGGCTTCGCCCGCTTTCTCTAAAACCTTATAAATTATATACTATTCCTCTTGAATCACTCTATCTTTAAAAAAACTGCATCGAAATTCGTTGCGTAGTTTTAAAGATTTAATCATACATAGGGACATAAGCACAGAGACAACGACTTTGTTTACTAATTGCGAAAAGCATGAATTTTTCCTTAGATTATAATATAAAAAAATATTTAAAAATTGACTTACAACCCTGTCACTCATGAACGCTGACATGTATTAACTTGATATTCATACCAAAAACTCAAGTCTAAAATACCTTTACGCTATAATAAAATCAAACTTCTATGTCAACGAATCAGAAGATAGAGCCGTAAATGCCGAAAAATTTCGCAAATTTCGACATTCGCAAGGGAATCAAAACTCAAAACCTACAGGGTTCTTTCCGTAAACTCAGAATCTTGAAATTCGGTACAAAGCAACATCTTATAGTACAGATACAGGAATAATTCCAAAAAATATATATTTTTCAAGTTTGTCTGCCTGTGAAGACCCTTTTTCTCAGGAACGCGTGGAAGTATCAATCTGAAATTCATACCGAATACTCAAATCTACGGTTACTTATAGCTGTGAAAAAATCAAACTTATAAGCCAACGCAATCAAAAGATACAGCCATTTATGCCGTAAATTATCGCAAATTTCGACATTATCGCAAGGGAATCAAAATCTATAGGTATTGTTCTACTTCCTGTGAACACAGAGTTCTGAAATTTGGTTCAAAGCAATGTCAGCACAGATGGAGGAAAAATTGCTAAAACATACATTTCATGCTTATCAACATTCGCAAGTGTTGCCAGGAATCAAAACCTACAGTGTACTTCCCGTGAACACAGAATCTTGATATTTAATCTTTATTTAATAGAAACTTACGTCTTATAGCACAGATAAAGGAAAAATCGCAAAAAGTATAAATTTAATATTAAAACATATAAAAATGTTTGTACGGAACTCTTGGTCCGCAATCCGACTCGTACTTGACCATTTTTTTTTTAAATCTACGTATCAATTAAATTACCAAAATATTGCTTTTGAAAATTGACCACGTCTATGTGACCCCCCCCTGGCACTAAAGCTGGATCCGCCCTTGATTTCTTCATTAATATATTTATTAAGTACCTACTTAAATTTAGTTGAAAAGAAAAAAAATATCAAACGGTTCAGCATTAGTCTCCGGGTAACTGGATTAAAGAAAAAATTGTGCGAGACCTAGAACATGTTCAAGAAAATATAAAAAAAAACCGCAATAATTACACAAGCTAAAATCATAGTCGGAGTGACTTGAGGAATATTATATATATGTAAGTATATGCTAACGGAAATGTATGTAATCCGTCATTGTATAAAATTCCTAGGAAATGTATGATGTAATTCCTAAAATCCCACAGAAATGTGTGAAATAAATTATTTTATACACATTGCCTAGGAAATCTATACATTTCCTACATAGCAATCGGAAATGTAAAACATCTAAGATATTGGAAGGTACGCGGGACGAGGGGGGGAGGGCCGAAAATTCTAAATCAGAAATTTTTGGTTTGAATAAGGGGGTGGGTTAGGTTCGTGTTTTTTAAAACTACATAGAAATAGGAGCCCCACTTCGTGGGGCTCCGTCGGCTCGCGACCATCTTTTTGTAGAATTTTGGAAAAAGACGAATTTCGGCATATTCCGTTGTAATACGGCGGATTATACAATCCGACTGGGACGTGTACACGGGGACAGCGGGACGAGGGGACTGATTACTTACCAAATGAAAATTTGATTTGATTGAATATAAGTTGATTTAAGAAATGTTAATTAGTAAGATAATATGAACATATTATTATTATTTTACGGTAAGACTGTTACCCGATACAGTGTTTTATTACAGAAATCATTTAGGTACTTTATAGATTTCCTAATACAATATTGGAATTATATACAATTCCGAGGAAGATTATACATTTCCTAGGATATCTATGCATTAGATAGTTTATTAAATAATATTTTATACATTTCCTAAATGGTATCGGAATTGTACACATTTCCTAGGATTTGTATATAATTCCTTGATTTCATACATTTCCGGTAACATATATACATATAACTACAGATTTTTTTAAATATAAATAAACATAACAGTTCCATAAAATTCATTATGTTACTTATTTATGTAGTTGTAACTTCTAAATAAAAATATATCACCATTTTCTTATACGGATAAGGAATTATCTAGTAATGTGTACACATTACACTACATAATTCCCTCGAGCGACGAGCATTTCCTTGTAATCTATATATAAATGCTCTACGCCTGTGGTAACATAAATGGATAAAATCTTAAAATAGCGAACGAATATTCCGTGTTCACTTTCACGTGAAAACTATAATCTATCGGTAGGTAGCAGGCGAACCTGGCGAAATACATGACATATCCATTCTGACACTGGAATAAAAATTTCACTGTCTTACCCTTGGTCTTACCACAAAAAAACTTTAGACAGGGTTTCTCTTTAATCTGGTTTTGTCGTATTTTACATAAACAACTATTAAAGTGATAGATCCCTGGTTTAAAGTTAGACTGTGTTTAAATTGTTTTGTGGTAAGACCATGAGTACCATGAGACTTTGAATTTTGCAACATAACATAATTTTGAAAAACAAGTGTTTAAAAAAGTATCATTATTGTGGACAAATTTAAGTCTAAACTCTAAGTTGGAAGATTAGTCGAACTGTTTTTACTTATTAATTATTATGTCTAAATTGACCGGCCTAAGTTCATTCCGACATAGATATATACGTACTTACTTAGTTACTTTTCAATAATATACATTGGATTCGTTAACAAATATAAATTTCTTACATTTCAAAACGTAACAAAACAATAATATTTTTATTAAGAAAAGTATAGTGAATAAAATAATGTTTTGCCAAATTCATAAGCCAGAAACACAATTACCAAGCAGGTCCTGTACCTACATGTTTACATACGCGTACGTGAAGAAGGGCTTTTGTCTCATTATAGAAGGGAGGCCCTGCCTGAGTTGTTGGGAGTGAGGATATAAATTTTGATACTTGAGTCTAAGTTCCCAGCGAATGTGTAGGAGATAGCCAGCGCATCGAAAAGTTTGTGGCAGGACAAGGCTGATTTGTCTCTGATGGAATGCCTATGTAAATTAATAGTAACTACTGATTTAAGTCCTCGATATTCTGTCTTCATATCAACAACTAATTAGTCATAATGATATAAAGGAAATTAGCATACATTTTTATCTAATATTTTGTACATGGTTTGATTGGATCCAAGTAAAGATACACGCTGAAATACTTAAAAATAATCAGTAATAGATATGTACTTAATAATTTTATAATAAGCATATCCTTCTTTACAAGATTTACATTGTGCATTATATCTATCCTAAATAATAATAATGTTATAGTTATCTATATCACAAAGAATATTCACTCTTGCGTTACTGTTTCTTCATTTTGTTGATTAAACAGTTTTCTCATAGCTGTTTTTTCCTGCTCTGCTTTTTCCTTACGAAGCCATCTGATATTATCAAGTTCCTTATCTATTGCGACAGCTAATGATGGATTTAATGCTTTCAAATGTTTAAAGTCATCTTCAGCTTCATCTGGGTTCCACGCACCTACATGAGCTCTGGCCCGCCGGTATAATGCTTTTTCATTATCTAAAACAAACACAATGTATTTTGTAATATTTTAGTTTGTTTTAATAATTAACTGTTTCGCAAACTGACAAGTTTTAGATAACTTATTTCAATGCGTAATTATGGAACTTTTGTTACAACTAAACGAAAATATTTTTAGTACAAATATTTCAAAGCGTACTTTAACATTTCTAAGCTTCAAATAGGATTTGTCTCACGTGAATATTCATACATTTGTATTTTATAATTGCTGAAAGGTTGCATACATTACCTTTATCATACTCAAGTACTGTGCTGCAATGTTCTATAACGGAATAATAGTCATCCTTGAGCAGTTTGCATTGTGCATAATTCAATAGGATAGGAAGTTTCAACTTATTCAATGCAATCCATTCCTCATCACTTTTCCTTTCCCTGTAAATATTAAATTTGACCTTTAATAAAACATTCTGTATTACAATGAGTCTGTCTTTTAATTCATATTAACCCTGAAGTATTAGTCATAGTCATATAAAAAAAAATATTATTTAGTTCTGGTTATGTAACATAATATAGATGACTAGCTTTCTGTCAATTGCTTTACCGGCACATGAAAAAGAAAACCCACATAGTATGGGATTTCTGGGATAGAATCTATCCTATATCCTCTTTTCATCCAAATCAGTTCAGTGGCATAAACATTACAAAAAGACAGACAGACACATATTAATAATATACGTAAGGATTTTTTATAAGGAAAGAATAAAGATTAAAACACCTTATCATTAACTGTTCCAAAATACCCAATGCCTGTCTGTAAGCGTCTTCAGCGTCATTATATTGTTTTTCAGCATATAACTTGTTGCCTTTTTCCTTTAGTTCTGGAATAAGTTTGAGCCTTTCTTCTATGTTGAGTTGCCATAACTCTTTTTCATATTGATCTGACGTTTCCACTTTTAACAGTTCTAAAATAGCCAAATATGATCTTAATGATTTCAGATTGAATTAATTCTGTATAAAAAGTCTGTTCAATATTAATCTTGTTAATAAATTTCATAGAACAGTTACAACTGATTCACGGCACCTACCAATAATGAACTCCAAATCACAAGGATTGCTGATCAGATCATCGAGATCTTGGTAACCAATACCTTCAGTGTGCAATGTCATTGTGCAACTATGTTTTATTTTATGCTGCTCTTGTCCCAGTTCTCTTAATGTTTTCGAGACAAATGGATAGCTGTAAACAAGCTGTTCAACACAATTATATGTTTTAACTCTCCAATAAAATAATTAATGATATATTAATAAGAATTCTTGCAAGGAAATTAAAGTATGTAATTTTATATGTTGATTGTTTGATTAATATTGCAATATAATATTCTGTATTACTATAAGATTTAAAATTTATTTTGTATGAATTAATGTACAAACTACAAAGTATGTTAAAAATAAATAAATAATGACAAAACAGTAAACAATAATAAATTTTTAAATTTATTTACCTCTTTTTGAACAGTAAAACTTGCAACTTCTCCAACAGCCATCATCTTGATGATACTTTCCCATACTTCTAACTTGAATTTGTGACCAATTACGAGCATCATTGGCTCTTTTTTCCCAATCTTTCTACTATCATCAATTAGAGTCCTCTCAGGACCCAGCTTCCATGTTTGGAAATGGAAATGTGCCTAAAATAAAACATAATTTATAAACTTCATTGAGAGGCACAATATTTCTAATTTCTATATATTGATGTTTGAAAAAATATTCATATGAGTCAGGTTTGCAATGTTTCAATTACTAGAGTAATAAGTAAGTCATGACTGTAGAAGATGGCTATAATTTTAACTTAAGTTATAAGTACATAAGTAAATAAACATACCTTACTACCATCAACTATAGGAATATATTTCTGTCCTGCGTGTATTATATTTTTTACTATTGGAGCCATTGCGTTTAATAAAAATTTAATTCATATTATGAAGTAAACAAAAACGAAGTTTTTCTTTAAACTTGGATTCCAACTTCAAGATGACCCGTCTTATTTACAACTTTTTTTTGTACTTGATAGACATGAATTATTAAAAATAAATAGTGGACAACGAACTCCAAATTGCAAGTATAACTACGATTTATCTATTATTTTTTTAAAATTATTATGGGTAGGCACACAAACACGTATTATCAAAGCAAAAAATCGTAATTTTTCTTAAAAATATTTTGTTATAACTTTTGATTTTTTTTAATCCTCTACGTCATAGATCATGTCAGACTGGCACAACAGATAAAATAAATAAAAGAGATAATATCATGTCGTCTCCAATTTTTTAGGACTTTCTTGCAAAATAAGTGAACTGATTCTTATTTCTTATAATTTATGTTGAACAGATTTTATTATTTTTAAGAAGAAAATGTGAGTTTTTACAGTTAAATGTTGTAACCACATATAAAACATTATTTGAAATTATTATCTATGAATAAAATATTATCAATCTGTATTGATATTTCGAGTCCTCTTTAGTTTATGGTTTGTGATTTGTAATGATTTTTATTTGCAAATTGTTATAATGTCTTGTTCTTCGTAAAAGTTTCTTTCCACATTAATGAATTTATTTATAATTTAGATTTAAGTGTATTTTTAGTAAAGGAAACCACAAGTCTGTAAGTGAACATGGCCGATTTCCTAGAATCAGAGGCAGAGGAGAGCGAGGTTAGTGAAACTATTAGATTACGCTATGTTTTTGCATGAATTTCCGAGTGTCTCTCTATTCTAAATTCACGATATGCCTTTTAATATTATAGTTGGATTCTGAGGATGAACAACCAGCCGAACGCAAAAAGCCAAAGCGTAAAGCTGCAGTACAAAGTGACGACGAAGATGAAGAAGAAGAAGGTTTGTACCCAATAATTAAGACCCGTTAACGTGTAAACGTTGCTTGGACCCACACGGACTTCTTGCAATTTTTAATGTAATATTTGTACTAGTTTTCGTCATTCATCACAACACATAGATTACGAATTAAATATTGTTGTTAAAACCTGCATAGATAGGTGATATTCTTGAAGACTTGGCATTTTCTTCCTTTTAAGGTTATTTTTTTTAATTTTACTAAGAAAATGAATGTTTTATATCTATTCCACTGCCTTTCTTATAATGTCTTTCTCATACTTATAAGTGTCAAGTGGTTTTATAATAAAAATGTAGGTCAGAGTAACTGATTTCTTTTTAATAACTTATTTTGATCCTTGTTTGTTAACAATGATTTTAAAACTGAAAATAAGGTGCGCTTATAAAATTTGTGGTATTCTTTAGTTAATTTCATAAAATTTTAATACTTATTAATAAATTAGACAGGTTAGATTACCATGTTTAAAATTTATATTGTTTTAGATGATGAAGAGCGTCTCAGAGAGGAACTCAAGGATCTTATAGATGATGCTCCAATTGAAGAGTCAGGCAGTGATGGTGAAGACTCAGATGCAAGTGTAGGGCCTAAGAAAAGAAAGAAAAGTGATGATGAATTAGATGATAGACTTGAAGATGAAGATTATGATTTAATTGAAGAAAATTTGGGTGTGAAAGTTGCTAGAGTAAGTAAATTATGTTTCTTGTATTGTTATATTATATTTATTATATAATTTTCTATATCTTTTTCCCCTTGGAGATACTTGCTTTTTGGTACAATGTATCAATATTATTTAAATGTTTCCTTTAGGTTATTTGTGGCTAAATAAATCTATTTCATAATTCTAAACATTAATTTATTGTTAACTTATGTTTAATTCATTTGTTAGTTGATATTTTAGAGCTTACATAACCTTGTCTTGTTTGTGGTTAGTATGTTTATATAAAGATATCAGTGATCCCATATAAGGAATGTTTTAGAATAAAATTACACTTATATATTTATAGTCCGTTTTATTGAGAACTAATGATATATTGAAAATGTTTATTTTTTACACAAAATTGACAACATTATATTTATTTATTTGCATTTTTTGTAGAATAAATTCAAACGTCTCAGACGTCTAGAAGATGATGACAGTGACAATGAGGGTGCAGATGACCCTGATTTGGAGAGAGAAGTTATTGCTGAAAAACTCTTTGTTGGAGGATCAGATGAGGTATGTATTTGATCGACAATGTTAGCTTATTTATAAATTATGCAACCTTTTGTTTGTTGACAAACTTTTTAACAGTTGTTATGTTAAAGTTAGTACAGAAGAATTTCAAGAACATTCCACATTGTTTGTATTAATGAAAGAGGTAAAAAAAGTAATAAAAGGTATTGAATTCTTCAAAATTTTTAACATAACCACAGAATACATAATAGTAGCTAAACGCTACAGAATGGACACTCTCCGCCTCCCGCCAAAATTAAACTTACCTCACCCCCGCGCGATCAGACATAAAATGGGCCATATTTTTCTGCAAGGACGATACGCAACGAAGATTGACAACATTAATCAAATTGACTTAAAGTAATTTTATTATTTTGGATTTGTGATTACCGTTTTTCGTAGAAAATGGTTAGATATTGTGCTGTTTACGGATGTATTTCATCAGAAAAACGCGAATTTTTTTTTACGCTAGTCACAAATGTGCCAACCATAAAGCGTTAACACACACATTTGAAGTCTCTACAGTGTGACTGTCAAAACGATCATTTTGTATGGAGTGTCCGGGGTGTGACATAACTAAAGTTATGAATCATATTAGGGCGTTTGTCCACTACAAGGAATTTTACGGTCCGGCATTCCGACTTTTTACGGTCCGGTATGGCACGCCATTAATCTATATACTAGCTTGTGCACTATACGTAATTTTACTGTCCGACATTTTACTTTTCCCTATTCCGGATGGTTTTTTGTGTCTACGAGTCGCTGTAGGTATAATTGTTTTCGAATGCCCACTTGCTTGGATTTTACTGTTTTTACTGCATATGCCAATTAAAAGCAAGCTCTTGTTTTACTTTCTTTTAGTTGGCAATGAGATTTGAGAAGTCGGTATTGTTATTTTATATACATTGACCAAGCATTGACCTATAATTATTATCTAAGTAAGTGTTGGTAAGTTAAAGTTCAAGTGGGAATAGCTTTAGCTCCTCGTCACCGATTAAAATAAATAAGTGAAACACGCATTTTAAATCTCTTACGGAACTTTACTTTTTATTATAACGAAGTAATATAATATTTCACCTTCTATATTTTTTACTCGTTTCTTGTAAAATGCAAAAACAATCATTTATGATAGCATTATACCGCCAAACTTCCTTGAACTGTACCGCACTGATCCGAGTAAAGACGGACAGGTGCACAAGCAATTCATCGGTTTTTTCATGCCACACCGGACCGTAAAAAATCGGAATGCCGGACAGTAAAATTCCTTGTAGTGTCTTTCACTTTATCCTATAATAAATTTTGTATCAAATATATTATGATAATTATGGTTTCTTTTTTTAAATTTTTAGAATTTACTATTTATTTTCAATATTTCTTTGAATGTTTTACTAGGAGGATGAAAACCGCTCAGAATCAGCGGCACCAAGAGAGGTGGAATATGATGATGAAAATGAGGACATGGAGTCAGACGCTGATGACTTCATTGTTGATGATGATGGTAGACCTATTGCTGAACGGAAGAAAAAGCGGAAGCCTATATTTACTGATGCGTGAGTCTTATTAGGATATATTTTGTTTAGAATTTTACCAGTTATTAAACAGTAGTTGTAAACCTGTTCTCTTTTGATTAAAAATTCGAAGATGTACATCTCAATAAATTGGGTAATTGGATTTCTTTATTTTGAGAAAAAAAATGCCTGCATTTTTCCATGAAAATGATGAAGTCTTTATTTATTTAGCTATTTATTAGTAATTGAATATTATAAATTAAAATTTAAACTAAAAAAAGCAATGTTTTATTATTAGATCACTGCAAGAAGGTCAAGATATATTTGGAGTGGACTTTGACTATGACGAATTTGAAAAATATGGTGAAGAGGATTATGAGGATGAGGAGGATGAAGATTTGGATGAATATATTGAAGATGAAGAAGAAGACGGTACTGTAATTTTGTTAAACAACACTTTTCATAGTATAATATCTGTAGATAAGACTAACTATTAGATTTCATGTTTCCGGTACATTTTATACACTGAGCTACTTAAGCATTAAGTGGCTTCATATTGTGGTTTCATTCATGGTTTCTTATGAATTTATGATATTTTTAGTACCGCTTATGTGTTTAAATTTAAATTAATAAATTATTTTAAGGTGAAAGACGTAGGACTAAAAAGGGTAAACCAAAACGGCCAAGCAAGAAGTCTATATTTGAGATTTATGAGCCGAGTGAATTGAAGAGGAGTCATTTCACTGATTTGGATAATGAGGTTTGTGAATACTTTATAGGTATTTTTTAAGTGCTTTCTTACATTTTTCTTATACAGTTTATAAATAATTTATCTAATTAATTTTAGTTTTAGATATAGAATATAATTCCGATGAGATCTATTAAGTAAATATGCAGTTTTTATTTAGCGGAATTATTTGACTATTTCCCGAAAACACGTATAATAAATTTTGCTTTACATTTTTAGATTCGTAAAACAGACGTCCCTGAGCGTATGCAAATACGTGATGTCCCAATAACAGCGGTGGAAGAAGGTAGCACAGAGTTGGAGGATGAAGCCGAATGGATTTATAAGCAGGCGTTCTTGAAACCGCCTGTGTCGAAAGCGGATGCGCAAGAGGCTAGGGATAGGTCGAGACGGTATGTGAGATTATTTAATGTATTAATATGTTTTGGTAGTAAGAATACTTAACCCATTGAGCCCCGAACGGCCTGATCGGTCCACGACACAATAGATTTTCTATTGTGTCTGTGATTCCAGGGTATGAGTTATTAATACTATTAATGAAATTTTATTTTATTATGAGGTTGTTTTTTAGCTTGTTTCTTGACGATTGTTTTCTTTTCATAGGTTTCGTATAAATGGTACAAGAAAAATTATCAACAATATGCACATGTAAAAGTTTAAATAAATAAAAAGTATTTGAACATTTCTACTGAAGTGTCTATTGTAGTATTCTAAAGTATTTTCATATAAATCAGTAAGAAAAGTTATTTATACCTAATTTTATTGATTTATTTTTTATAGTGGTTCAAGTACAGTAGTGAAGATTCGTCAAGCGTTGGACTTCATGCGAAACCAGACATTGGAAGTACCGTTCATAGCGTTTTATAGAAAGGAGTATGTTCAACCAGAGTTGAGCATTAATGATCTGTGGAAGGTGTATAAATATGATGCTAAGGTGAGATATCTGATTAATTGATTATCTTATAATTTAGTCAAATGTCCTTGTAAAATGCTATTGTATATCGATAGATAAATTTAAAATTGTTAACATATTCAGATAATAAAGTGCGTGTGTGCCGAGCACATAATATGTCAGAAGTGAAACTTCTTTGGCAAGATTCATAGATAACAAAATCGTCCTTTTTCATGATGTGACTGTGTGATATATGACCCAACCTTGAAATTTTACTTAACACACCTACAGAAGAATCATTTCAAAATTACTTAGTTTCTTAGAAACCAAATATTGATTAAGGACAAAAATGTTACTGGTTTCTTAACTAGATATTAGAACGTTATTTAATTATAGATGTTGAACATTATTACACTTTAGTAAATAATTACTAAAATTATGTCCATTTTTAATACTATTTGTGGTATCCCAGTGGTGTCAACTGAAACAGCGCAAGGAGAATCTGCTAAAATTATTGGAGAACATGAGAGAGTTTCAGCTCGATAAAGTTATGGCGGATCCAGATGCCCCCATACCAGATACCATGAGACTTATCAAGGATGAAGATATTGAAAGGTGCGTAGTAGATTTGAAAATAGTTGGGTTAATAGTGAGATGATAAGGCATTTTAAAGGTTGTTTTGTAGATTTTTTTTTTGTAAATCTTTTTTATTAAGGGATTTTTGTCCTAAAGAACGATGACAATCCCATCGTACCCCGTTTTGTAGATATCATGATAAAAAATGAAATGTAAATAGAAAGACAAGTTTTGTGTAGTTCACAAACACGAACCTAGCCTAACCACAGATTAGAGAATAGTTACTTCGTAACAGATACATCACTCCCATACAAAAGCTAAAATACCTACGCTATATTTACCTACAAAATGCGTCGCAACTCGGCTGCAGTAAGAAATGTACTCTACGAACACGCACCGAGAAGTGAGTTTCCCGCGCACGCCGCGTGATTGCGTCATCAAACGAAAACTTTAGGGTTGTACCGAGCGCGTAAATTAAACACAGAGTTGCTGAAACACTTAATTTTTTATTGTTAATTATATTTGTTACATTATACAATAAAAAAAATGAAATCTTATTGATAGTAGTTGTTTCCTTCGGTTTCACCCGCGTGGACCCGCTATATGTGTATCGTGGATAAAAAGTAGCCTGGTAGGTTTGTGAGTTTCTTTGACTCCGTACTCCGAACTCCCGACACCCGTCCACATCGCAATAACCGGGCATCTTGGTAGCGAGCGCGGGAAACGTGACGCGGGTGCGCAGTCTCGCGTGTGCCAACCAACTGCCGCTTGGGCGCTGACTCCACGAGCGAGAGAATCGCGGCGATATTATCGTCGTGCCACGTATTTCTATACACTCTCTATGGAACCGTCTCCACACGGCGATATTATCGCCGCGATGCGACGAGTGGCAATGAGCGTGCGAAACGTCATTACATCGTCGCTAGCCCGCCGCGACTAGCAACGGGCGCGCTGTCAAACGCAGCGTTATTTCAGCGTTGCCTCGTAGTTCTCTTCAAGGAAACGTGGCGATACCGTTACGAGTCGCGACGATACGCGGCGGAATTATCGCTCGTTCGTGGAGATTATCCGACGATATAAGGGCGGACTCGTCGCGATTCTCTCGCTCGTGGAGTCAGCGCCTTGGGTCGGTACCGACCTACTGTGCGGTAGGCGCTTATAGCGCGACCTTGAGCGAGTGACGGGGGCCTGGCCTAACCCTTAGCGTATTCAAACCAATGACTATGCTAAATGACAGTTGAGACGTTGAGTCATTCAATTTAATGTCGTCATTCAATGAAGGCGCTAGTCATTCAATCAAATATGTAGCAGATTCAACCAGATGACTGTGAAATAAAGACATTTTAATAAAAAAAGTATTTCTTAAATTTCGTACCCTTATTTCTATATTTTTATATATATCATTTTCGTACTTTAAATAAAAGCATAAGTTCCCTTCATTTAAATCTTTTCCTAGACTGAAAAACGTGCAAACGCCAGAGGAACTGCGCGACGTGCACACACACTTCCTGTTGTACTATTCGCACGACCTGCCCGAGATGCAGAAAGTGCAACGCGCGAAAGAGAAGAAGAGACAAATTGAGGAGAAGAAGTAAGTTTATAGTTTATTAAGATTAGATAGTTGGATCAACGATTGAATTGTAATCATGTACAACTACGAATTAGCTTTCGCTTACCTTATATTTTGTTATCAATTGGGAGAGTTCAGTTTTGGTTCTACATTACAAATGTCATCACATATTAATCAAAAGAATTTCCCTGTGGCATCTGTTTGCATTGTTTTCTTTCTATCTCTTCGCAATGTTATAAAGAAAATATCCGCCGCGTCTATCCATCTGTTCGTAGTAAAATAAAACACGACTGCACCGATTTTATTGTGATTCCATGATTCAATGGAAAGTTTTATTAAGGTTCTTGAGGATCTTTTATTAGGTACATAATTTGTTAAGTTCCATACTAGCTACTTATAAATGATATAATTACTCACCTCGCAGGAAACAAGCGCGCGAAGAAGCCGAAAAAAACGGCGAGGATCCAGAAGAAGCAGCCGCAGCAGTGGAAGCAGCGCTCCCCGATGAGGAGGAGACGACGGAGGTGAAGTACGCGGTGCGATCCGGCCCGTACGAGCTGTGCAGGAAGGCGGGCCTCGGTTAGTGGATGTGGATTGTTTATTTTTATATAGTTCAGCAGATGGGTTTGGCAACCCAAGCAAATTGGTAAATTTTATGTAAACTTTCTGAAGTTAATTCGTTTAAAAGTGCAGGAAAATAAGAATTATTTAGTATCACTAGTCATTTAATGGAAATAAAGGGTTTGCTAGGAGGCAGTTTTATGTTTTGTATTCTTTGGTGACTTTTGCGTTCAAAATTTTATGACATAAACTAGCTTACCGCCCGCGGCTTCGCCCGCTTTGTCTAAAACCCAATAAATTATATACTAAAACCTTCCTCTTGAATCCAAATCCGTTGCGTAGTTTTAAAGATTTAAGCATACAAAGGGACAGATAAAACGACTTTGTTTTATACTATGTAGTGATAATATAATGAAGCGAACAATCGTGTCGCTTGTAGTAACGTAGCATACGTCCCCCAGAATATCATCAGTACTTTTGTGTCTCTGTTGAAAAATCTGTAAAGGAGGGTAGTACAGAGATGAGAATGAGAGGTTTCTTTTATACATATGAACAAAAAAATATATTGTTGTTTGTTACCAGAGCCGCTGGTGCGGAAGTTCGGTCTGTCGGCGGAGCAGTTCGCGGAGAACGTGCGCGACAACTACCAGCGGCACGAGGTGGAGCAGCCGCCCGTGCCGCCGCTCGACGCCGCGCAGGAATATGTGAGTGTGTGCTTGTGTTTATAGGTTGTTGTTTTTTTGTGGCGTACAGGTTTAAGGAAAACATTTATTTATTTTTCCTTTGTGTCATAATTGCCTAGTTAAGATAATATTAGGTGTGAAAATTGTTATATTTCGTGTTTTCATTTTTTGCTCTTATGTATGTGAAAATTTTAATTGTGTTGTCTTTAATTTTAATTCTAGTTTCTATCAAAAACTTGTAATACTCGTCATTTCGTCTTATACATATACCGTCATGACCTGAAAATGCGTGTATAGGAAAAGAAATGCGTTTGTGAATACGTACGGTGCGTGCATTCGTGCGTTTGTGCGTGTGTATGTACGTTCAATGTTCTGTTTCGTGATATGCATGTGGTCATGTCAATAATGTCTTAAGTATTGTCATTGAAATAGCCCCGACTAATCACACATGGAAAAATACGTTCTTGTTTTAACGTGATAACGTTTTTAAAATCGTTTTCCTCACGAGCGCGATCGCAGGTATAACGAGAGAGAGACGGACCGATCTCCCGTCTCATCTCGAGCGCTGCCACCAATAAGACGTTATCACGTAAACATCTCGATCGCAAACCTACTTTACAAACAACCAATTTTTTTTTATTTACATCGTAAGATTGTAGGAAAGTATTATAAAAAGTCTCGCTGTTCGTTAACCTTATCTTTGTCCTACGAGTGTGTTATACAATAAATGATTGTCCACAGACGGGCCCCGACGGGTCCGCCGCGGAAGCAGTGAGGCGCG
>CAJQZN010042058.1:119-24362 GCA_907164685.1 Colias eurytheme | reverse complement strand
TTGATTATCGATTGATTGATTATCGATTGATTGATTATCGATTGATTGCTAATCGATTGATTATCGATTGATCAATTGATTGATTGATTGATTATCGATTATTTGATTGATCGATTGATTGATTATCGATTGATTGATTATCGATTGATTGCTAATCGATCGATTGATTGATTGATCGAATGATTGATTGATTATCGATCGATCGATTGATTAATTGATTGATTATCGATTGATTGACTATCGATCGATCGATAGATTGATTGATCGAATGATTGATAATCGATTGATTGATTATCGATTGATTGATTATCGATTGATTGATTATCGATTGATTGATTATCGATTGATTGATTATCGATTGATTGATTATCGATTGATTGATTATCGATTGATCGATTGATTGATTGATCGAATGATTGATTGATCGATTGATTGATAGATTGATTGATCGATTGATGGATTGATCGATTGATTGATCGATCGATTGATTGATAGATCGATTGATGGATTGATCGATTGATTGATTGATCTATTGATTGATTGATCGATCGATTGATCGATTGATGGATTGATCGATTGATTGATTGATCGATCGATCGATTGATTGATAGATCGATTGATCGATTGATGGATTGATCGATTGATTGATTGATCTATTGATTGATTGATCGATCGATTGATCGATTGATCGATTGAATTGGAACCCAGAAATCGGGTCAAAGAAAGAAATAGTGAGAAGGTATAAAACGATTGCCGGTGGTGGACACGTGTCAGATAACCGGGTAGATTAGAGAAACCAGAGAGGAAATTTAAAACTCTTGTCCGTTATTGATAAAAAGATACAACAGAATGATTACTTGACGAAATTGCGTCAATGGATGTGATGGAAGAGATTTTGCGGGTGGTAAAAAAACTTGTCAAGCGAGTCAAAGAGGGAAGTAAGAAGGTATAACACGAAGGTATAACCGTGGGGAGCGTGAGGTTTTTCGTTACTAAATTTCTGGATTCGGTCCCCGCGCTCAAGGCCCGCGATAGAAGCTATGCAATAGCTTAAAAAGCAACACTCGCACTTTACACAAAATTCGCCATACTCAACGTCTATACAATTTACACATAAAATATACAAGTGAATAAAAGAAAAACTCACGTCTTCCAACACGAACGTCCACTCCTTATCCTCTAGTTCATTAGTTCGTGAATCTCTGAACAGCGTCACGGCCACTGTGTGATTTTCGGGAACTCCGAAAATAACTGAACCCCTTAAATAAAATATTATTACTTCACTACTGGCTTTAATAGGTAATAGAAAGAACATTTTTTCTTCTACTCATTGTACACAAGTTAAAGAAACCTAGACTAGGTAATCGATCATTATCGCCAATATTGCACAATATAGCTTTAAGATTGCTACAGCTACATAACAGCTAATAAGTGATGATGATGATGATGTACTTACTTCATAGGATCCTTCAACGACGGTTCCCAGTCCATAGGCTCGGTGGCCACGCGCCTCGACCGTCTCGTCCACACTATGCTTAGTTTGTTTGGTTTCCTACAAATAACATATTTGAAACGTAAATTACAATCGTGATTGTAATTATACTTTTGAGTACTAAACTTCCTTATTGAAATCACGTTTTGGCATACAAGGAAATTAAGCCTATAAAAGTAGATTATTTTAGTCGATTTCTCTTTATATATCCCTATTTAAATTGTGTTAATTTCCTCAATTTAACAATTGAGAAAAATTCATCAATATCGGTTCAGTAGGATCATCATGAAGGTGAATTGTCCATAAATATAATTACATTAAGGTCCGTCATAACAACTGGGTGTGTTCTATTTAGCTCTCTGTCAATTTAAATGACAAATGTATAAAAAAAATGGTTGTCTGTAAAGCCGGTTTACTGACGATAGTTGAACGTGACAACGTCCGATTGTGCTTCTTTGTCGCTCGTTCCGCGCTCTCGCTTGCACTTCAAGCATTACATGGAACGCCTCAGAGCGAGGTAACGCCGCATGAGTCATGTTTTTTCGTGCGTGCAGCCGGCTCTATCGAATTATAAGACATTGTCACGTCAAAAACGTCAATTATATTATCAACGATACTACCACCAACTAATGAAACCGATTCTAAGATAACATTCAGCACAATAATTCACAACCGATCGCTTTATTTATAAACAATCACCTCCAAGCAACAAACAACAAAAAATCTATCCAAAAAAGAGGGTAGGTCGATATTCACACACTGTATACAAAAATAACAAACAACAAAAAATCTGCACGAAAAAGTGGGTAGTTTCAAATTTTACACATATAAGAATCACAGTACATACCATTTCGGCGTCAGTTCGATCTCGATGTTATGATACGAAGCCGTGTACTGGAACTTTGCCGCTCGCTTGTTGACGCGCTGCAGGCGTTTCCAAACAGACGCCATGTCGCTCACACTTGGAACAAAATCGAATACGTCACGATATGTACCATCCGACACGGATACGACACGACGCGGGTTCAACGGCAGCCCGATTTTGGCTCTAGCTACTATGCACATGTTATATGCGGACATGGTGAAGCTTTTAATTTACGTGTAGTGTAAAATATGTAGTTCGATTAAAAAAGGGATAAAATATATCACAGGCACTTTGAACTACGAACACCACTATATTTTATAGATTATTTTTTTTATTTTAAAAGGACAAAATATGTTCGACTTATGCCGATTGTTTTCAATTACTACTTTCGTGCTACTACTATTGTTCATTCAATGTTAAGAACCAAGCTTGTAAAAACACCAATCTATCATATTATCATCACTGTAAACCGATTAAAGACAGTTGCACTTTACGAAAACACTATCCGAAAACTTCACAATAAAATCGATAAAACAAGAACTTTCAAATTCACATGTGTTCACACTTAGACTGGGGTAGAAGCCTTTAAAAATAACGAAAAGATAAAAAAAATCGCAGTCGGATGAAACCCATTAGAAAAGGAGGGGAATATGATGAAAATAAAAGGAAAAATAAATTACGGTCAATCCGAGTTCGGGAAGTGGGAGGGGGGAGCTTTTAAGAGAAAAAAATGGTTTCTCCTGATTTCCGACAAAGCTACAAGTACTATAGAAAAAAGTTCGATGGCAAAGTTGTAGGTAATTAAAAGTTCTACAACTTTTGTATTCACAATTTTTTCACATAACCTCAAAATTTAGGTGAAAAATTAAAAAAACCAAGTTTTTGGTCTTTTATTTTTATCTACTTCAAAATTTATTTTTTTTGTACGAAATTTGGTGGAAACTTACTTTATTATGTCCCAAATACACGGTAATTTATTTGATTGAACTTGTAGTTTTGTCGGAAATCGAGAGAAACCATTTTTTTCTCTTAAAAGCTCCTCCCGTTTCCCGAACTCGGATTGACCGTAATTTATTTTTCCTTACATTTTTATCATATTCCCTTCCTTTTCTAATGGGTTTCATCCGACTGCGATTTTTTTTTGTTTCAAAAATTATCTACTCCAGTCTACACTACACAACACTTCATCCACAGTTACTAATTAAAACATATTATTTTACAATGCCACTTATTTTTAATTAAATGTCGTTTAACCACAAAGATATTATTTGCACCGACTACTTTTGTAATTGATATCGCCCACTGCAGTGGTACGTTATCAGTTTTGTTTTCAGTTATAAATTAATCAAATCAGTATTTTATATTGGCGTAAAAATTTATCGTGAGTGATCTAATCGCTAGAATAGATAATAGCAACCGTTTCAATGTAATTTAAAGTGAGAGGAAGGTTAGAAATAGTGGAGGGAGCTTAACTATTTTTTAAATTAAAATTAAGATAATTTTATGATCGTCAGAACATGCGAATATGGCCACATTAGTATAACGGTAACAAGGCTTTCTGTAAAGTAAGTAATTTAATTAAATTATCGCAATTTAAATCCGTTTTAATAGTTCGCCAGTAGGTAAAGACTATAGAGTATTCCTAACTTCGGAATAATTATATGGTTTTCGCTCAAAACAAACGTAGAAAAAACTTGATTAATTTCACATGAAAACTTGAAATTTTAATTAGAATACAATACAATTTATGTTTTTATCTCCATTATCTTTTGAAATAACTACATGCATTATAATTTATAATGCGTAATATATATCATGCTGCATCTACACATTCGCGTTCCCTATTCCGTTCGTGAGTCGATCAACATTCGTATCGAGTGTTAACGCGAACCATTGCTCACACATTCGTCTTCTGTTTGATTACATCCAAAACACTGATTTTAACACGAATACGTGAAATCACAAGGCAAATAGTGGCTGTTCACATATATGATGCGTATTCGACATTCACCTCGCTATTCGCGCGAATGTGTATCAATTATCACTTTAGAATAATCAAAAACGTCACTATTTGTGTTATAGTTTTTACACAGGTTAGGTTTATTTTACATTGCGGGATGATCTCTAAGCATTTATACCTTCATACCGAATACCATTAATTGGGGTCAGTATATCTGCCACTTATTAATTAGTATTGTGGTTGGTCAGTGGTCTGCTTTAAAGAGCCTTGAAAAAATATCTAAACTAGCTAATCCTGTACAGGGCCGCGCCGACCCCCGGCAGCGCCTGTGTGCGAAACCTATGAAGCGCCTCTTTTTTTATAAAAATTCAATGCGCACCTTACACACACACACACACTTTCAATCCAATGATTGTTCATTTGTATAATTATATTGTTTTGCCTTAGCTATCTCGTTCGTTAAAATCGGGGAATACCCATGACCCCACCCCCGGGCCCCACTTGCGTCGCAGTCGCACGCATCGCATCGGGTTGCGTTCAGAAACTCATTCATTCATATTTAGTCCACTCATTATATACATTTAAAAAAAAAAAGTGAATTTGCGCATCTAATTTTTTGATATATTGTAGGGATACCCAGAAAAGCTAAACTTGAGTTTTTCGACCAAGATTTCCTATGAGCTTTCGCCGCCATCTTAAAAAAAAGGTGTAAAATTTGTTTTTCGGCAATAACTCGGCTATCCGATGAAATTCGGAAATCACTTATAAGACACTTTTTGTTCCTTTTTTTATGCTCTACAATTAAGTCTAGACCATTTTTTCCGTATCATGCATCGTTATCGAGATATTGATCGATAAAGTAAAAAAATGTGTGCGTGTACTAGTGTACACACGTACTTACGAAGTGAAACTTCTTTAAATGACCTTATTTTTAAAAAAATAATTTACTATATGCAACTTTACAGAAATACGTCGAATCACGCGTGGTAGGGATAAGAAAAAGATGGCGCGTAACGGAAAAAGTCACGCGTAACGAAAAAAGTCACGCGTAACGAAAAAATGTTACACTCAATTTTTTTCCAACCCCGATAAAGAAGTTTCACTTCAAAAATTCAGGACACATTTTTAGTTTTTTGCTTTTTTTTGTTTAGGACATAATACATATACCTACATTATGTATAATATGTATCTAATACATATACATGTATTTAAAAAATCGTACAATTCGAACTTGTAGAGAATATTCAGACCTACAATTTTCTTTTTGGAGTTTTTTAGTTGGACAAAAATTACGATCTCCAGCGCGCCGCAGAGTCGGTGAATTCACGCTCACCGTCGAGCGAGCTGCTCGCTCGGTTGTGTTCGCATGGCGAAGCGAATGGGAAATTGTTTAGGAAATTGATGGCATAAAAAATAAGTACATAGACCAGACTTTAGAACAAATTAAAGATCACACTAAAGTATATTTTTTAAACAAATAATTTGTTTGTGCAGTAAAAAAAATGTTGAACTGTACATTTGAGCGAAAAAAAGTACAACACACGGTAAAATGAATGAAAAATGGTTTCAAGAAAATTTTGTAATTGAAAAAATGCAAACACACTCGTCAAAACGGATGCCAGGTCTTACAATAATTTTTTACTTTATCGATCGATATCTCGAAAACTATGCACGATACAGTAAAAATGGTCAGGACTTAATTGTAGAGCATTAAAAAAGGAACAAAAAGTGTCTTATAAGTGATTTCCTAATTTCATCGGATAGCCGAGTTATTGCCGAAAAACCAATTTTACCCCTTTTTTCAAGATGGCGACGAAAGCTCATAGGAAATCTTGGTCGAAAAACTCAAGTTAAGCTTTTCTAGGTATCCCCTACAACATATCAAAAAAATAGATGCGCAAATTCACTTTCTTTTATTTGCCTTTTTTTTGGGACGGAATGAGTGGACTAATTTCATACTCATACAAACTCGGCGCCTCTACGGTTTAAAATAACTAGTACTTTTTCTCTTGTTCAAAGAACTGCCGCCGTTTTAACGTTGAGCTCGTAAGGAATGTAAACTAAAACCCTAAACGTAAAATGAAACCATAAACGTGAATAATAATAAACATTAAATATTGAGAGACTTGTTCAATAAGCGTTATAGATGTTTTGTTGTTTACAAGGCCTATGTTGCGCCGATTGTACCTACTTACTTGTCGATACTCCACTACAAAAAACAATCATATAGGTAACAAAAATAATTTTGGTGGCAGTGGCGGCCGCGGCGCGGCGCCCCTATTGTCTTGGCGCCTGTGTGCGCCGCACACTTCGCACACAGGGGCGGCTCGGCCCTGATCCTGTATATTCGATCGTGTGGTAGTGGTGTTATTATCTGTTACTAAATTACTATCCTATAGTCTTATACTCAGAATATAATTAATAATAAGGTATATTAATAATAATAATTGTAGTATATGTTTTATGCAAGTTATTATCATAATTTAATTCGTTCGATTTCCTCTTACTGAACATATTTTCATAAATTACAGAATTTTAGTCCACATGTAAACAGTCATACTATGAAGTAGTTAATATTATGGTTAAAATTATATTTTAAAGTCAATACTCACATTGATTACTGTAAATTATCTATGGTGGTGCATTATCACTCCGCGCGGCTCCTGAAACGGATGGACGGATGATAAGAATTTAGTTAATGAAAGATATAATATGTATTACTTTATTATCTATTTCGACCGCCTCCTTGGTACAGTGGTTGACGCGTGAGCGTAGCACCGACTGGTCCTGGGTTCGATTCCTGGCGGAGACGAAGAAAAAAAATGTCTCATTCTGGACACAGAAGGCTGATCACCTACTTGTCGCTTAAAATAACGATCAGTGAAACAGATGTATAATGCTTCTGCCCCTTACCCCACTAGGGGAGATGGAACTTCACTTATCTATTTTGATTTTCAGTTTTAAATATTTAAAGAAATTCGATTGGGATTGGACCTATGCATACTTTTTTTCATTATAAAGGTATTAAATACACCGATTTTAAACTATAACATTATTTAGCAAGAGCATTCATCTGCAACTTTGGTTTTGTGAAATTAATATTATCATAAAAAATATAACTTGCGTAACTAAAAATTACAAATTTTCCATTGCCTAAAAATTTGCCTAGCAGAAAATACTTAGAGCCACAAGCCTGCTATTCGTACAATAAATAATAAATGAATTAATAACTACAATCCACATCCCCAAAGGCCATATTAGGCCATATTATTATTAAAGGTCATATTAGTTTAGTATTACAAGCCTTAATTATCAATTCAAAGCAGAGGTTACCTGCGCTACATATTTTAATTGTTACAAATGTAAATGTAGCAATAGTACAATGATTATATTGCATCAGTTCACATTAACTTCATTTATATAGCTATAAAACATTATTTTTAATGCAATAATCTATGTAAATAAATTTTTATTTCAATAGAAAATGATTCAATATCTTTGTTGATAACAATTTTACTTTACTATTTTAATAATTTTACTTTTATTATTTTAATGGAATAAAGGAAAATTCATTATCATAATATATCCGTTTGTGTGAACATGCTTATCTCAGGAACTACTGGACAGATTTAAAAAAAAAAAATGATTAAATAGGCTTTAATTGTACTAAGTAAATATTTTTCTTTGATTTATTGGTAATAAAATATATGCAATGAAACATGTTGGGATTTATTGAAACATTTAAATAACACTTTTACTCATAGAGCCATAAATATATTTGTATCTATATTCTCTAATAAACAAGTTTTTTTGCACACATGTTTAGAAAGTTGTCTATAGAAAACACTGAGAAATTGCTTGGTAGTAACCTATCTTAATTAAAGTATATTGTCATTTATTATTTACATAGCAAAATCATAGTTTTCTAATGGTTAAAGATTTTTTTACAGATGGAGTCATTTTAAGTTAAATTGTAGCAAAACAAAAAACCCTTTGAAATATTTTTTTTTTCATAATTTAAATTCATTCATTGATAAATCTATAAAAATATTAAAAAATATTAAAAAATCTATTGATAAATTTATCACCAAGCGTACAGAAACTTATTTATATCCTTTGAGGCCGCCCACTTGTAACAACAAACTTAGCTCATCTTGATCCTTATGACCTCATCTCTGCTGATTGTTAGTTTTTGTTCCATTGCATATCATTATCATATGTTTTTCGTTATTTTGAGTTATGATATTACATTTGATTCTAGTAATATTTTTTCTTTTTTTGTATGGAAAATTTAGTGACATATTGTAAAATGGAATCAATTTTAATTCACATAGTTATACAAAAAACATGTTGATAAAAATATGATGAATCATAAAGTTCTAGTCATTTAAAATTTATTTAAGGAAAGTAGAAACATAATTTTGTACATAAATGAACTTAGATGACAAATATTATCCTACTTAAATTTTGTTGTCTATCTTTTATTCATCATTCTGAACTATTAAAAACAACCAAAAATGAAGTAAACTAATTTTAATACAAATTATATCAGTGTAGCAACTCAATTTAAAATATTAGCAAATACACAATTAAATAGACAGGAAAAGTTGCAAAAATGTTATGCATATGGTAATTTATATATTAATTGATAACAATAAAGTTCATTTTATAATAACTGCCAGTTAATATTGACAAGTGTTATGACCTTTTAACTGCCTTATATGAGTTTCCTGTACCATGTAGGTTAAATGTGACTGGATTATCTGCTTAACATAATTAATTTGCAATATATATTATATGTAAATGATGGCATTGTCACCATTTTACTGTATATGTATTTAATTAATATGATATACGTTTTCAATATTTATTTATTTCAAATAGTAACAAGTCATTTTTATATCAAAATTAATTAGTTATTGCTAAGTACATAATATGATTAAGGCCTATAATCCTCTTTTATATTATGGGTATTCATATAGAGATAAATTTAAAGACAATTAACGCAAGTAAACAGACGTAAATTAATCTCAAGTACGTACTCAATCTAAAAATAACACGATCGAAGCCCTATAAAATGCAGCCGCGCTCCCCATAATTATAGAGATAAAAGTTCAAAGAACCGACCCTGATATCGTTTCCTGATCGGAAAGACACAGCTTCATTGATTATAGAAGGAGAAACATTGCCTTGAAGTTCCTTGACATAATACTTACTACGGCAAATTTTTCGATGATATCACTATAAATTTATAATAACATAACACTGTGCACTGTATCCACAAGATACTTCTAAAGTTTTCAATTCACTTCACTTGATTTACAATCCCGTACCTTCTGCAAGTGACGAAAAATATTTAATTAAACATTTATTTTTATGTAAATTTTACTAGCACTGCAGTAAATTTCATTCAATCTTCTTTCATTTTTATTTTTGACGTAAATCTGTATGCTATTGCCATCACAATAAAATAATACATGACATATGTTTAGTGATACCAGTTTATGAGTTTTGTATTGTTTTGTCGTTTTTTTTTTATTTATAAAACAAAACTGCAACATGCATACGTTAAATTGATTTTCTATAATTTTGAAAAAAAAAAGCTATCCTTTATTCATGAAATTATTTTCCAAAAATTTTAAAAAACTAATGTAAAATGAAACGTAATTGTAAAAAATGGACCTTGATTGAAGTCACCCTCCATTCTGTCAAAACTCAAATTTTCAAAATATGAAGTGATCATTTGTGATTTTTATGTTGATTGTGTAATATATTTGCTTTAATAATAGTTTAATTTTATAAACCAACCGCTGTGTGGTGATATTATTTGATTATATTGTAAACCGGCATCGGTTATGAACTAGCGGCATTGAAAATTTTGTTGAAAAACCTTATTGGTTATTATGTTTTAGAAATATTATTAAACTGTGATTAAAAGCAAAAGAACAACTCCAATAATGTCGAGAATACTAAACCATCGGATAAGGTATAATTAGCTTTTATTCTATTATGAAATGGTTATGAGAACATCGTATTTTAAACAAAATAACCTTTCTTCAGATCATCATTCAAGAAGCAATCTTGGTCATGTGTTGATAAGAGGGCTGTAGCATTTTCAATATGGACAGGCCGTAGTGTACTCCTTCACAAGCCGCTAGACAGCTATCAGATTCCAAGAAGGAAATATGGTATGCTGATTGCCAGAGCTGTGAGAGGAGTGTTGAAAATTAGATATTTACTTCTTGGAGGTGCTGTTGGCGGCGGCATGACGTTAAACAAGGTAACATACACTTTATTAAGGCTTACGACATAGGTATTATCTATCAATTCAAATATAATAATTTTTTTTTATAAGTTTATGTTAAACAGAATATTTTTTTTTTGTACAACTACCTTTTTCAAGTAAGATTGTAAGTACAGTCAAAACCGTTTATGGCGACATCGCTTAGAACAACATACCGGTTAAATTGACCAAAATCAAAGGTCCTGGCTGAATGTTATATGACAGCCTTATCGAAAACATTGGTTTTTACGACATTGTTTACTACGACATACCGCATTTAGCGACCACATTTGGTTAATATATTCGGAGTATTATATCTGTAGAACGACCGGCTCAGCTGTATTGTAAACAATTTGAATAGGAAACTGTATCCACATCTGGCGACTGGCACGGTATAATAGTCAATGGCTATTATCGTAAAAGTAATCAAAGTTTAGGGTCTTTTGTAATTCTTAGAAACAAAGCACATGCATGCAGTAGCCTGAAGGCCTGCTTCGTCATATCTCTTAAGTCAGTTTGTTACTTATCTTTACACAAGGCACACCAAAACATATTGTGAAAATTGTAACATGTCGTAAAAAAGAAAACAAATCAATATCAAAGAAAAATTGTTTATTATTTCAAAGCTACCTGGCAAAAGAATATAGTGTATCACACTCGACAATTTCAACTGTTTGGAAAGAAAGGGAGAAAATTCAAATCCGGTTGTTACAACTATCGGTTTTTACGACTCAATATGAGTAGTCCCTTCGATGTTGTTATAACAGACATTACATTATAGTAAAATAATTAGCAAATAAAAATCAACATAATTCCAGAAATATGCAGAATGGAAAGACGGTCTACCAGACATGGGTTGGCTGAATGATTTATTACCAGATAATGATCAATGGGAAAAATTCACAACAACCCTTATTGATGCTAAGGACAAAATTGGTGATAATTTCCAAATCGGTGAGTTTATATTATCTTTGATAATCTAGATTATTTGATTGTAAAAGTACTAATTATTTTATAAATGATATGTTTTTATTTATGTAATTTCTGTAGTTTCATTTTAATTTAGAAAAATAAACATGCCATGTTCATTAAGCATTGTTTCACAGTGACCACTATTTTACCATCTTTATACACAGAACACAGGAATTATTTGCTATTTTTTATCTTATTTTATATTTTAATCATAGATGTTTTTTCCATAAAATATACACAAATCGTTTCTTATTATCTTACTCTACTAATTTTAATGCTTTATAACGAAACTAGCTGCGCTCCGCGGTTTTACCCGCGTTGCTCCGCAACGGTTTGTCTTAGCGTGATGATATATAGCCAATAGCCTTCCTTGATAAATGGGCTCAATAGTTCCTGAAATTAGTGCATTCAAGCAAACTTTACAATATTAGTATAGATTAACAAATCGCTCATACAAAACATGAGTGAAACTTAGCGAGCCACCTCTCACTGTGGTGCAACACTAGGTGCGCCACTGACGCTGTCGATACACGCAGATCCGAGGCTCCGGGACGCAGGGCTCGCTAGGGCTGCCGAGTTAAAGGAGTGGCTCGCACAGAGGTATGAGGACGCGGTCGCTGCGGCAGCTGTTAATAACGCTACTAGTCATATCGGTGAGTTAAATTTGTTATTTATTACTGTACTGTTTTGGTACATATATTTTTTGAGATTTGTAGTTTTTGTATAAAAATTGTTGTTTATATCACAGTCATCTTAGACCGGGAGATACTGACACAAAATTTCGAGTCATTTGTAACAGGATGGCGGTTCTACAGGGTTCTTAGTACGCAATGACAAAAAGAAAAATGATAGTGTGAACGCTGGTACCGGCGGCTTAGTCGCGTGGGCGTTAGTCGAACTCGTCGGAAAATAGCGAAAGGCAAACGATTTGTAACAGTATGGCACTTATTTTTCCTGGAAGTTTGAGGATCAAAGAATATAAATGCAAAATTTCAAAGATCTAGGTGTTGGAAATCTTCACTTATATAAATTAATACTAAATTAATTTTTCAAGTATGACAGCACTTTTTCCCCCTACTAGAAGTATGGCAAATATAATAATGGTCACATTTTATCAAATACTCTCCAAAAATCCAAATGCAATACTGGTACAAAAAGTTTGGCGAAATAAATTTTTTTTGCAGATTTTCGGCGGTATGGCGACCATTTGGAATCGTCCGAAAAGTATGGCATAGCGATTTTCGTAAATGGCTGCACTACGATGGTTACCTGTGCAAAAGTTAGCCTGGTACAAATGGTTGAATAATTGTTTTATTTAAATCAACATATTGGCGTCGGTATGGCGGGCTGTAAGTCACATCGGAAAAGTATGGCTTGACACTACCGCCTACTTCTTTTTTATGGGCTATCGGTAAATACTAAAATTTTTGTGTTACAAATCGTTTGACTTTCGCTATTTTTCCGACGAGTTCGGCTAACGCCCACGCGACTAAACCACCGATACCAGCGATCACACCATCATTTTTCTTTTTATCATTGCGTACTAAGACCCCTGTAGAACCGGCATCCTGTTACAAATGACTCGAAATTTTGTGTCAGTATCTCCCGGTCTATCTGGTTGAATATGCAATTTAATTGAATGACTAGCGCATTTATTGACATTTAATTGAATGACTAAAGGACAACTCGTCAAGTTTTTTAATGTAACATTCAACGTCATTTAACATAGTGGTTGGTTTGGATGTGTTAGGTTAGGTTCGTTGTATTTTTTACTACAGAGCGGGCAAAGGCTCGCAATCGACTTCTCGTGGACATTTGGAAAAATAAATTCTGTTGTCATTCAATGAACGCGCTAGTCATTCAATAATATGCCGATTGTTATATCCGCTCAGTTCACAGGGCTACTTTACAATCCCCTAACTAGTTTGACGTGGAGTGTATTTGACTTAGAGAAAATTATTAATATTATTTTGTTCAAAAATATTTTTCCAGAACCGGCACCAAAGATAGTCAACAACCTACAGAGTAGACCGGCACCCATGTCTGCGTCAGCTAAATCAAGCGCAGAAGATACCGCTGCTTATGGTATGTTCATGACTAATTATATTAATTCTGAAGTAAAAAATATCTTCCTGATCAAATGTAATTAAATTTAAAGAATTTTGTTGTTATAAAGCTAGAGAAAATTAAGTTTTTCCTTGTGTAAATAATCATATATTTATCAGCATTAATCTGTTTTTTATCTCCCTTATTCATGGAATCAAATCCTTTGAGCCAAAACATGTAAATTAATATTTCAGTGCAATGAATATTAAGTGCATTTTGTGTACTAGTTATTGCACTAGTGCAATGAAATGTTTTAAATAAATAAGTCTTAAAAATTAAAGAATCATGCTTCACCACTTATAACTCGAGTATGGTTGAACTGATTTAATTAATGAATTTGATATTTTTAGTTTTTATAACATTCAAATGCTTTATAAATCTAATTTTTTAAGGAATACTCAAAAATCGATCAGGGTTCGGGATTCGAACCCGCATCTATCGTCATATAAATAAAAAAATTTAGATTCTAACCATTCTTAGTTTGTTGTTATTATCTTTGCTTACATAAGGATAGTAAGAAATGGATTATTTTTCATCCTTTCAATTTTTTCTTCCCGATTTAACCCATTGAGCCCCAAGCGGCCCGATCGGTCCCAGACACAATAGAGCTTCTATTGTGTCTGTGATTCCGGGGCCTGAGTTATTACCAATAAACACTTCTACAAATACTCCCAGAGCGTCGAGTCCACGCCCTCCAAGAGGAAGTGTTATCCCTCCAAGCGCGATACCAGCGCGAGTTGCAGCGGCTCGAGCAGGAGAACAGGGAGCTGCGGCAGCAGAACATGCTGCTGCGGCAGGGGAGACAGCCGTCTGTTAAGAAAATGAAGGTATGTAAAAAAATTGGTTGTTTGTAAAGTAGGATTACGATCGAGATGTTTACGTGATTACGTCTTATTGGTGGCAGCGCTCGAGATGAGACGGGAGATCGGTCCGTCTCTCTCTCGTTATACCTGCGATCGCGCTCGTGAGGTTTTGGTGTGACAAGTTTCTGAACATGTCACCCGACTAAAACGATTTTAAAAACGTTATCACGTCAAAATAAATGTTTTTGTAGACTTTAAAAATTCAGGTTTATCCATTGTTCCACTATCAATTACATATTCCGGACTTCAAATCTTCTTTTTCTAGCAATTGTACAGTGGTGGACGTTTAATTAGAAACTCGTAACACGATGAAGTAGTCATCAAATTCATCTAACATTTACGTATTAACGTATTAAAGATTAAGTATTATTTCGTATGTAATAGAACACCCGTTTATCTAGTTTTATAAGACAATGCTTAATTTTAATCAAACATTAGCTTAAATTAATAAAATTAAACAACTTTAAGTGAAACCTGATTTCCGAGTATTTTCAGTCTGGACAACAAATTAGAAACAGCATGCTTCGCGTGATCCAAAGTCAAAACCTGTTGAAATGCCGCCAATATTCTTTCTTCTACAAATATTTTCACCGTTTTTTAAACATTCTATTCATTCTAAAAGTTTCTGAAAATTAATTTGCTTTACAGTATAAATGGTTAAAAGTATGATTTGTGACCAATCAACAAGAAAAATACTTTTAAGTTTACATTTTGACAAAAACTAGAGTTACAGGAAAATTGCAAATCATTTAGAGTGTTCGATAAAAATATATTCAATGCTATAGTTTATTTAAAAGAGCATGGTACTTCCGAAAAAGTGCCTAGAAAAACCACTGCACGCGAGGATAGGCAAATGATTCTTTTGGCAAAGATGGATCTATTTAAAAGTTCAAATTCTATTATAAAATTAGTTTTTTCCGAAGATGAACCTCGCAATGTGTCGATGAGATCGGTTCGCAGGCGGTAATTTGAGGCAAATTTTTTTGGAGAGACGCCAGGAAAGTACAGCTTCTTACAAGGAAGGGAACAACGTGTTTCATTTACTTAGAAATAATGCAAGTGGACAGTACGCCAGTGAAAAAGTTTTATTTTGGGATGAAACTAAAATTAATTTAATCAATTTTGATGGCAAAGGATACACGCGTCGTTAAGTTAACCAGGCCTTAGATAATAAATAAACAGTTAAGCATGGCGGAGGAAACATTATAGTATGGGCATGTATGGGGTTGTTTTTAGACTGTTATAATCTTTATAGACAACAAAGGCTTCACAACGTCGTGCCTTAGATTGTATGAGATTTTAACACGTTTGCAAAAACATATTTTCTAATAGAATTGGAACCTTTAAATGGATCCATCTTTGAGAAAATAATTATTTGCTTATGCTCGCGAGCAGTGGTTTTCCATGGTCGAGCTTTTTTAGGCACTTAATCAGAAGTACCATGCTCTTTTAAATAAACTGTAGCATTGAATATCTTTTTATCAAACACTCTAAATGATTTTATTCTTTCCTGTAACTCCAGTTTTTGTCAAAATGTAAACTTAAAATTATTTTTCTTGTTGATGGGTCACAATTGTTACTTTTACCCATTTATACTGCAAAGCAAATTAATTTTCAGAAACTTTTATACGGAATGTTTAAAAAACGGTGCAAATATTTGTAGAAGAAAAAAATATTGTCGGCATTTCAACAGGTTTTGACTTTGGAACACTCGAAGCATGCTGTTTCTAATTTGTTGTCCAGACTGAAAATGCTTGGAAATCAGGTTTCACTTAAAGTTGTTTAATTTTATTAATTTAAGCTAACGTTTGATTAAAAATAAGCAATTTATTATAAAACTAGATAAACGGGTGTCCTATTACATATGAAATAATGCTTAATCACTAATACGTTAATACACAAAAGTAAATAAATTTGATGACTACTTCATCCTGTTACGTGTTTCTAATTAAACGTCCACCACTGTATATCCTAAATAATCTTTTTGTAGCATTTCCTTCATCGATTATTAATTATTCTAAAGTCAAAAAATCATTCTTTTCCTCGTCTATTACATATCCTAGAGTTCAAAAGTCTTCTATAACTAGCGTTTAATCCTCGAATATGTATTCTGGGGTTAAAAAATCTTCTTTTTCTAGCGTTCTTTCATGTATTACATTTTTTAGGATTTAAATATCTTCTTTTTCCATTATTCCTTCATCAATTGCACATTCCAGATTTCCCTTATCGATTACATATTCCAGATTTTAAAAAAAATCTTCTTGTTCCAGTATAGCATCATCAATTACATATTTCAAACTCAAAAAATCCTCTTTTCCATTGCTCCTTCAACAATAACATGACAATAACTTCTTCAATATAAAAAAAAAATGTTTTATCATTCGAGAATTTTAATTATTTACAAATATATTTCCAGCGTTCCCTCATCGACATGTACTCCGCAGTACTCGACGAGTTAGCCGACTGGGACTCGGGTGAAGCCGGTCGTCTGCCCCGAGTGGTGGTGGTCGGGGATCAGTCAGCTGGCAAGACTTCCGTGTTGGAGATGCTGGCTCAGGCCAGGATCTTTCCAAGAGGGGCAGGGGAGATGTGTACTAGGTATCAAAATAAAAAAAAATTGGTTGTCTGTAAAGTCGGTTTACTGACGATAGTTGAACGTGACAACGTCCGATTGTGCTTCTTTGTCGCTCGTTCCGCGCTCTTGCTCGCACTTCAAGCCTTACGGAACGCCTCAGAGCGAGGTAACGCCGCATGAGTCATGTTTTTTCGTGCGTGCAGCCGGCTATCGAATTATAAGACGTTGTCACGTCAAAAGATCAAAATTGTTTATTTGGAGCAATAAAACACAACATTACAAAATTTTTATGAAACAATGGAACCCATAAAAGCTTAAATAAGCTGCGGCACAGGTGCCAAAAAGTATGTAAAGTTATGTCGTATAGATCGCGGTAAGAAGAGTTATTGTTGTGTGTTCGTGAAATAAATAAATTGTTACTGTATTAATGTTGATAGGTTTTATTATTTGAATTTCGATAAAAAAATTCGTTAAATTTTTTTTTTATCATAGCTAATTTAATTTTGTTAATAGATACGTTTAAAATTTGTTAGCAAACTTTTTAGTAATGATATATGTACATAATAAAGTTGAGAATTAACTAAACTTCACCACTCAAAATAAGGCCTACCATTAATTATAAGACTTTTTGTTGGTCTAAAGGAAACTTATCGTACAACTTCATTAGACAATTAACTTTTAAATAATCTAAATTTAAGATTGTATAATACATAATATAAATGTGCCTTTCAGAGCACCAGTAAAAGTGACATTATCAGAAGGCCCCTACCACGTGGCGCAATTCAACGACTCGTCAAGAGAATTTGACCTTAACAAGGAATCTGATCTGGCTGATTTACGGAAGTAAGTTAAATATTATTATTTACTATGCGTTTGAATAAATTCATGAATGAAACAGTATTAACATTATATTTATAAATTGGACCAAGAATGGAACTCTGGAGGTTCCAATGATCTTTTTACATTTGTAACTAGCTTTTTATTTTAATTCTTATATTAAAAGTATTGTGCAAAACGACATTTGTGTAAAAGTATTTTACAGTTAATTTTAACAAAACGAAAACCATAAATATATAAGGAATTTTCTGGAATCGCTTTGTGTACATTGTCAAACGCTTTATAGAAAACCAAATGTATTTTATAGACATTGCATTTACATTTAGATTTTTTTTATGATCTACAGTACTTGTTAAGTTTTCGAAGCGTCGTTACAATTGGTCTTATCAATACTTTTTTTTTATGATTTGAATTATGTTGTAATTGACGATAATATTTATAAATATGATATATACTTATATATAAACTTCCTCAACGGAAGTTTATACCGATAAGTTTGATATTGATCATGATAAATAATAAATAAAAAAATCGTTATTCATATTAATAGTGATACTAATAATGAATTAAACAGTATTTATACTAACGATGTTGATAATATTGTGGGTGCTACTGACAATACTCATGTTTAGAAAAACATTTAATTGACAACATTTAAAAATTTTAGCTACTTGTTTTTTTTTAAAGTTCTTTAGGCGCATTGAGAGTAAAATTGCAAGGTCGCGTTAGGGCAATACCTTCGTCTATATCTTTGAATCTTGCCAAAGAAGTTTTCTGACACGTGTGCTCGGTACACACGCTCTTTTTTAATAGATAGAGTGACTGAAGGGGAAGGTTTTAGTTTATAATTTACTAGCAGTGCTCTGCGGTTTTACCCGCAGAACTCCGCGAGATGATACATAGCCTATAGCCTTCCTCGATAAATGGACTATCTAATACCGAAATAATTTTTCAAATCGGACAAGTAGTTCCTGAGATTAGCGCGTTCAAACAAACAAACTCTTCAGCTTTATAATATTAGTAAAGTATAGATGGGGATAATATTCAGAAAGACAATAATGACACGGACGATATAGATGATAAAAAAACGGGTTGCACTGGGGGAGTGCCGGCAGAAGTGAAAACTTGATTATTAACGTTCAGCATGTTTGATATTTTGGAATGGTATCCGTCTTACGCATGGAATATAAGGGCTAAAAAAATCCGTCTTACGCTTTTTCGATCAGGCCACGTGTTTAAGATTTTATACCCAACGCCGCTAAAGAAGTTTTCACTTTAATAAACAAACGCGTGTGTAGGGAGGTGGAGCTGCGCATGCGCAACAGTGTGCGCGGCGGTCGCACGGTGTCCACTCAACAGATCGCCATGTCGGTCAAGGGGCCCGGCATCCCGCGCATGGT
Organism: Colias eurytheme; assembly: GCA_907164685.1. Lineage (NCBI taxonomy): Eukaryota > Metazoa > Arthropoda > Insecta > Lepidoptera > Pieridae > Colias > Colias eurytheme. The sequence continues at coordinate 5,009 of CAJQZN010042058.1, read as the reverse complement.
GCTCGTCGACCTGCCCGGCGTTATATCCGTGAGTAGCGTGACGTCACGTGACGACAGTAGGGTAGTAAAGATGGAGTATGGCGTGAGTAACGTAACGTCACATGATAATAATATGTAACTAGGGTCTAGGGTAATGTAGATAAAGTGTGGTGAAGGAATTGTCAAAATATTCAATTGAAATTCATTTATTTGCTACAACAAAAATACAATAAATTAAAATATATTTAATAGGAAAAATACAAATTTAACATTATGATGATACCAAAAAGGTTTAAAAATTTTTTCGAAATTGGTTGAGGGGCTTTTGAATTAATTTCATAATTGCAAGCTATTAGTTACTTTATTTTGTGACTGTTTTGTGAATTAATTATAATAGTTATAATGAAATTGCTCAGCATATTAATTTCACAACAATTTTTCAAGAACACAACTACAACAAATAATAAATTGTATCCATAAAATATCCCCAAAAAATGTAATAAACTGACAAGCTTCATAATATACCTCTTCTATAATACAATAATATATCATTTACAGACTCAAACAGTAGACATGGCGGCGGACACGCGTGAAGCGATCAAGCAAATGACGAAACAATACATGGACAATCCAAATGCGATCATATTATGTATACAGGTAAGAAAAAACTTAGCTATAATGAATTTATTATGAAAACTAACGAACCATCTCAAACAATAGTATCTGATAAGCTATAATGAATTTTCGGAAATGTAAACAAAACAATTTCTAAACTATGTTTAAAGTAAGTTTGGTAATAGAAATACAAATTACGCTCCATACAACGATATTTCTAATAGCAAATGTAACAGGTGATAGAGAGACGAATTAAAATAATTTTGTGTATGAGACTGTGTCACACACACTAAAAATTGTTGATAATTTTGAATTGACAAAAATTTTGCTAAAACATTTCATTAAAAAGTGTCTTTTTGTTAAACACACATATAGGATGGATCAGTAGATGCGGAGCGAAGCAATGTGACAGATCTAGTGTCGTCGTGTGACCCGCAAGGAAAGAGGACTATCTTTGTACTGACTAAAGTCGATTTAGCTGAAGAAAATCTCGCAAATCCGAATCGAGTAAGTAACCAAATATATGAAGATGTTTAATTAATTTTGTTGATATTTATTGTTTCTTATGATTTTAATAAAGTATTATAAAATATTGAATCTAAATTTCATGTTTCACAGCGTTTTGTTTACGTATTAAAATGCTATTTCATTTACATATATATTAAATAGCATCGGGCATACTATTGATCCTTGTGGCACTCCCAACCATATTTATAACTTATTTCCTTCATATTTCACTTCAAAATTTTATTTAAACTTTACAATTATGATGTTTTTAATGTTTTCTTAGATTCGACGTATCCTAGAAGGTAAATTATTCCCGATGAAGGCTCTGGGTTACTACGCGGTGGTGACTGGACGGAGTCGAAAGGATGACTCGATTCAGAGTATAAGGGAATATGAAGAGAGATTCTTTAGGTCTTCGAAGTTATTCAAGTGAGTATATATTTGATGTTTTTGATGGGTTGTGGATGTTTTTAATTTATTTTGAACTTACATATTTTTAAATCAAACTTTGCGTAGTAGATTTTTTCTCTGAGTGCCTATGTCGTACCTTCAATTAAATTTCTATTTTTGTGCTTTTCAGGGATACTGTATTTGTTTCATTCTTTTTGTGCTTTTTGTTACGGTTATGTTACGGTCTCTTCAATTAATTTTTTATCATTGCGGTTTTTAGACGCTACGTTATATTTGCCTTATTCTAATTGTGTGATTTCTCTAAATCACACAATTAGAATAAGGCAAATATATATATCTAAATGGATATCTCTTTGATTTTCGCGAACTCTTTCGTGATGGCTCTATTATTTCAGTGTTTATTGTTTAAAATTATTTTGTTCCATGAATTTTATTGTTATTTATCTGTTTTCCAGGGACGGCATGGTGGCCGCCGGTCAAGTGACAACACGTAACTTAGCATTGGGTGTTGCCGAATGTTTCTGGCGAATGGTGCGTGACTCGGTTGAGCAGCAGGCGGACGCTTTTAAGGCGATGCGTTTTAATTTAGAGACTGAGTGGAAGAACACGTTCCCGAGGTGAATACATACATATACATAACAACAGGTTATGGCTGAAAAACAGCGGTGAAAGCAGTGGCCTTTTGGTCATTGTTTTCTCCATATGCTGAGCCCATACCCTTTTCGTGGTGATTTTTAATTTTTTTATCTGTATTTTTTTTTGTTTTGTATGTATTTCTTGTTTTACCACGAATAAATGAATTCTATTCTATTCTATTCTATAGTGTGGCCAACTATTGGTTTGGTGTCAAGATTTTTTTTTGTCAAAATCAATGTCAAGTGTGTATGTATAGTTAAGGCTGGATTGTCATAATATGACAAAAAATTGTTAAAATCAGAATTCAGAATGATATTATTGTATACTAGTGGTCTGCCCCGGCTTCGCTCGTGGTACATATTTCGCAATAAAAGGTAGCCTATGTCCTTTCTCGAGTATCAAAATATCTCCATACCAAATTTCATGCAAATTGGTTCAGTAGTTTAGGCGTGATTGAGTAACAGACAGACAGACAGAGTTACTTTCGCATTTATAATATTAGTATGGATTGTTTGACGTTTACAATGACGTGTTTCACATACAATTTTTTTGAGTGAAACTTCTTTAGGTGCGTTGATTAAAACTTCAAAAGCATGGCAGGATTTTGGTATGGCGCTTACCAGGTGACGCTGCTCCGTTGCCTTCTATTGCATAAAAAAAATATGATTTTGTTGTATAAATTCTTTTTAAGCTATTGCATAGTTCTATCGCGGGCCTCGAGCGCGGGGACCGAATCCAGAAATTCCGTAACGAAAAAACCTCACGCTCCCCACGGGGACGGGCGCGGAGGTGTGGCTTGAAGGCATAGCATGCAATAGCTTTACCGCGGCAGTCCCCGAGTGCCACACGTCTTTTTTATTGGTCATGTACGTTAAGATCGCCTGTTGCATTCAATCTGTGACTCTTCCTACTAATCTTATATATATAAAAATGAATTGCTGTTCGTTAGTCTCGCTAAAACTCGAGAACGGCTGGGCCGATTGAGCTGATTTTGGTTTTAAAATGTTTGTCGTAGTCCAGGGTAGGTCTAAACGGTGAGCAAAAGAAAAATTGCGAGTAAGATAGAGTAAGACGACAATTCCATTTTCCCATATAAAAGTTGAGCACTTCTTTCTGTCAAACATTTGACGGTATTTGTACTCTCAGTTCCACTCGAATTGAAGAACGCATTAAATAAAGACTTTTGAATCGACAACATAATATCAACTTTGCTCATAACATCGTGTATTTAAATTTCAAAATATAAAAATAATTTTGATTTTCGTACATGTCAATCATTAGTTGTCAATCCTGTCAAATACGGAAAATATTGTTTGACATTCGTGCGTTCAAAAATGTATTTTGTGTAAAATAATTAAAAAGTAAAAAGGGTGAATAAACTATTGTCTGTATTTTTTTAAATCAATTATTGAAAAGTGCAATTAAAGCAGATACATAAAAATTCCTCAAATATTTGTGTTTACGCGTGCTTTCAGAATTGTATTTTCGGTGAGGAAACTAACCAAGAAGGATAGTTCGATTAATTATTTAAAAAAAAATCTTTAAAAATGTAAAAATTCTGACAATTATTTGTCGCGATTTCGTCGACTGCTTCAAAAATATTGCGTTTAAATAATATTATAACGTTAAAACTGAAACGGAGACCATGACTCATTCGGTTGAACCAAGCTAAATTGCGTTTTGAAGATTACATCCATTTACACGATGCAATTAGCACAGAGAAGAAGATGCAGAAAATGTTGGGCTATTTAGGTGCTTAGGTGCTATTTTATCGGCGACCTTCACAGGTAGCCCAAGTCATACGCTTGAATATGCGCAAGATGCAATGACATAATAATATGTTCGTCATTATGGTCGCCCTGGATCTATTCATTACATTTACATGAAATCCAAAATGGATGGAAATTCTATACGTCAGGAAAATTTGTATACGCCAGGAAAATTTATATACGCTAGGAAAAATTCTATAAGTCAGGAAAATTTCTATAAGGCAGGGAAATTTCTATACGTCAGGAAAATTTCTGTACGTTAGGAAAATTTCGATAAGACAGGAAAATTTCGATAAGCCAGGAGAATTTCTATACGTCAGGAAAAATACTACTGAACCGATTACAATGAAATTTAGCATACATATAGAAGGTAACTTGGATTAACACATAGGGTAAGTTTTATCCCGGAAATCCCACGGGAACGGGAACTATGCGGGTTTTCCTTTAAAAACGCGGGCGGAGATTTAGTTTTTTTATATTGCTTTTGTAATTTTTATGTTCTGGGGCACAATAAAGTATTTTTGTTCGTTTCGTTCGTATGTAAATTGAAATGATATAAATACCAAACACTAATTATGCAACTTGAATTCTTATTATCAATCGTAAATAATTATTAAAATCACAAAGCACTTTATAGTAAAACTAGCTTACCGCTGGCGGCTTCGCCCGCTTTGTCTAAAACCTAATAAATTATATACTAAAATCTTCCTCTTGAATCGGTCTATTTATTACAAAAAACCGCATCAAAGAAAGATTTAAGTTTTAAAGATTTAAGCATACAAAGGGACATAGGGACAGAGAAAGCGACTTTGTTTTATACTATGTAGTGATAGTGAAGTAATACACGTTTATTCTGATTCACTAACGAACGAAGACTCATATGCGGTAGAGCTATTGCATAGCATGCAATAACTTTACCGCGGCAGTCCCCGAGTGGCACGCGTCCCTTTATCGGTCTCCCCGAGTGGCACGC
>CAJQZN010042057.1:0-18167 GCA_907164685.1 Colias eurytheme | reverse complement strand
AGTGCGAGTCGGAGTCGCGCACCGAGGGCTCCGAACAAACCTACTTTTTACTATGTTGAAACTCTAAAATGTATATTTTAGCAATTTTTCTTTATCTGTTCTATAAGACATTACTTTTAACCAAATTTCAAGACTCTGTGTTCACGGGAAGTACAATGTAGGTTTTGATTCCCTTGCAAATGTCGAAATTTGCGATAATTTGCAGCATAAAATGGCTGTATCTTTTGATTGCGTTGGTTTATAAGTTTGATTTTTTCACAGCTTTAAGAGACCGTATAGACTTGAGTATTTGAGCTGATAGACTTGAGTATTGTATTTGAGCAGCTTGATAACTCTACGCGTTCCTGAGAAAAAGTGTGTTGACAGACAAACCGACAGGCAGACTTTGTTGTGCATCTGTCTGTCTAAAAATGCCTTTTTTTTTCAAGAACACATGGCGGTATCAAGCTGAAATAATAATGAATAAATCAAAACAAATAAACGATACCTACAGTCGTTTATGTTGCAAATTTCATCCCTATATTATATAGTTTATCTGTCTAATACAATAATATGATTAAATAGAAAAATAAAACATTTTAAATAACTCAGTAAATAAAGCAAAACCTTGCACTTCCGATTTCATGTTTATTTTAGGTTAATGGTCACTTATTGACCATAAAAACACAAAATGCAGACAGATCCAGGTGGAGCTTTGCTCGCAATCTTATAGTTTTTGACCGATATCTCGAAAACTATCCACTTTAGGGCAAAAGTTGCTTAGACATTTTTGTAGAAAGTAAAATTTCGCATATTTTATACCATGTAAATTTTTTTGTAAAACTTACTATGGCCTTTATGGCGGTTTATGGCCTATTTGATGAACCGGTTGATCTTTAAAATATTGGATTAATGAATAAAATGCATGTATATAGTATGTACATAGTTTTTAGGTCACTTTATTCTCTACAAGTTTTGTTCGAAATTTTTTTTCTAGTGCCCATATTTTTTGAGTTGTTCCACGTATAATGTAGAAATGCCGCCGCTCGGCGGGTGACGTGGCAAGCCAAAAGTTTTTTTACGGATGTAATAAAAACGAAGAAGAAATTTCCAATGCAAGTGGATTTTCACCGTTTCCGAAACGGCAAAATTTTTGTTTTTTTTTTTTACTTATGTTTAATACATTTTTTTAAATATTTTCCTTTATTTTATTCTTGCATCCGAATATAAAATAACTACTCAATATTATTTAGTTGTACCTACGAAATATATACGAAGCATACATAGGTACCTTGAAATTTACTATTTATCGCCAAACGTTAAATAACTCAAAAAGCATTAGAAAAAAAGTTTCAAATAAGGTAATCTTAATAAATGGATAAGCATATGTATAATATATTAATGCCTATGCATTTCATTGATTAATCCAATATTTAAAGAGTTACTTGCCAAAGATGATTAACCGGCTCATTAAATAGACCATAAATCATAAACGGAAAGTTTTACAAAAAGTTTACAAGGTATAAAAGATGTAAAATTTTACTACCTACAAAAAATTCCCAATATTTTTTGCCTTAAAATGGATAGTTTCCGACATATCGGCCAAAAATTTTTATGTAAGATTGCGAGCGTAGCTCCACCTGGATCTGTCAGCATTGTGCTTATGGTCAGTAACTTATCCTAAAACAAAAGTGAAATGTGATGGGAAATTTAGTGCGAATTTGGCTAAATAAAAACAGCTTTGAATGGGGTAACAGTACTACAATACTTTTTCTGGCACCAAAAGTGGTTTAAATCATGTAACATAGAAGCGCAAGCTTTTTGTTTAGATCGCATTTTTTTTGTGTCGACTGACAACTTTCGAGTGAGAATTTTTTAACGGATATTAAGTTTTGTAGTCAGTACCTAGATAATTACGTTTTTTATATTTGGTTAGGTACCTTCCAGGTCAGAGCCAGGGTGGGGCAAGTGCCCCACCCTGCCCCACCGTGGCTACGCCCATGGAGACGATTGACTCTAACTCGTGTTAGAAAAAGTGTAGTAGCGATGGCCTCTCTAGTTATAGTAACTCAATGGTGTGGCCACGCGTTTTTTAGGTGGGTTAAAAGTAAAATTTCAAGGTCGCGGTGGAGTAAGGCGACGATTTCGGTATGCTCGGCACACACGCGCTTTGTTTAGTCACTACTCAACATTGCGTGAACGAGCAATGGTGAAAGCAATGGAGGTATTTACTTATACATAAGACACGAACTCACAACAGATGTAACATAATATATTGTAGGTAAGAAACCTCTATGACGGTCAATATCAAATCCATCTATCACTGGTTCAGATCCGGCTCGAAGGACCAATCTAATAGTTCTATTTTGACTCTATGTCCTTACGTGACTTACAAAAAATGTGACTGGTTAGGTTTGTTCGCTTGCATTAAAGCACTTTTAACAATAAAATATACGAAACAGTATATCACGATAAATAAATAGATTCTTATTTTTAAGTTTTTTTTACTAAAGATTTAATTTTAATCCTGTCCCATTTCCTGTATAAACAATGTTATATTACTTCACAGATACAAAAGCTCAACGAGAAATTGACATCTCTATCGATCCTCAACGATCGTACCAACGGGGGTGAAGACCCTCCCCCCTCCCCGCCCCCCACACTCACCCGCTTCTACCCCTTCAGCCTGAAGACAAGTGATAATGTATCAACAAGCCTGGATGCAATGCAAGTGAGCCTCATAGACGCGACACAGCTACTCGACTCGCAGAGCTTGTTGAACGCACCCGATTAAAAAAAGAAATGTCAAAATTTCAAATTTCGAACTTTTTTGAAATTGGAATTGTGCTATGGTGTAAAGTGTGTGTTTGTAGTGTGTAAGTGTGGTGGAAATTTTGAATTTAGAACGGGTCTTGAAATTGGAATTGTAAAGCGTATATTAGTGTGTGTATGGCAATAGATAATGAGTCAATATGGAATTGTGTGTTTGTGTGTTTAATCCAGTTGTTAACTCTCTTGAACTTCAATTAGAATGCTGCTTGGAATTTGGAACAGTATTACGCTTGTGTGCAAGAATGTATGTAACTGTAAACTTATCTACTTTGGTGCATTTTAATTTTATAAAATTGTATTCTCTAGTTGGCGCCAACTGGCATTTCTATATTTCTTGCTGTAATAGATTTCTTAGATGACCAGACAAAACGTATTATTTCTTAAAAATAAACGTTATTTTATTTGAGTGTGATAATGTGTGTAATAAATACATTGTATTTTAAAAGAAATTAAAGAACATTGCTTACGTGTTTGTAAAATTTATTACTTTCGTTACGAATTAGATCAACAGCGATTAATAAATATAGAACGAATAAAAGTGTTTGTTATATTTAATCATATTCTAAGTTATGATAAGACACTATTGTATTATATCCACTTACAGTTGTAAAATAAAGTACATTAGTATTTGTATATTACAATGCGATATTAATTTATTATCATTTTCATCATTATAACAATAATTAAGGTTTATATAACCATATATTTTGCAGAATGTTGAACTCATTAGGGATATAGACGGTTTTAGAATATTTATCGTATTATGGTGATGGAGATTTATAAGCTTTTTTTAAATAGCTAAAGCAACATTTTAATACAATTAATAATTAACGTCTTGAAGAGAAATTTAAATGCGTTTTTAATTAGGAGATTAAATCTACAAAATAAAGAGAAATATTTCAAAAAGACAATGCCCAAAGACTTAACTGTCAAAATGACACTTCACGCATAAGGCGCCATGTTTTTCGATATTGACATGTCGCATTTCCCTTTTAATAAAAATTGATAATTTGTGTAGTATCCGCAATTTTTATACTTGACTATTGCAAACGTGATATTGAATAATATTAGTATGCCGATATTTTCTTACTTTATAGATGTTTTGTAGAAGCAGTATTTTAATAATCTGTAAATATATTGATATAATAGATAATAGAATACTTTATTTGTAGAACAAAATAATGCTTATGGTGTTTGAAAACATTTGCGTATATTTTTGGTAAAATTTATTTAATTTCATAAGAATTGTTAAACTCGAATTACTATTCGTAAATAGCAAATTTTATTGACGAATTTGTCTTGATTGAAATTCATTATTTAGCATACGTCTGAAAATATATTTGTGTTAAATTGTGAAGAATACATTGGCTATTATAAAAGTTGTATTAATGTGTCTTAGATAAATAAAAAATATTTTTATACGCTAATTTTTTTAAATAAGCAATTTAATTCCCAGATGACGGAGAGTGAATGAAAAAGTAATTTTTAAATGCTGACAGTACTGATAATTTAACTTTACCTGTAATAATTTAATAAATATTGTTACCATGTCGTTTATTGTTCTTTTTAAGACCTTTATAATATAATGATATCAAAAGTTAGAAATAACGATTAGATTTCAGTAAGTTATATTCGAAGGTCGAAAGTAAATTGTTACGTTGTAAATATGGCAGCTAACTTCAGTTTGTTATTAATTTTAATAAGAATAATATATTTTACTGTTTACGGAATCTTAGTTTTTAGCTAAGTTTGTATATTTTTGCACAGATAAAACCCTTTCTTTCACCGAACACAAACAATCTTTTTGTTTTAGATTTCAAGGAGTATGTATACAAATGTAGATATGTAACCGTATAAATAATATTAACTGTTATACAATTTGTGTACAAGGAGCGTCGTAAGTGATAAATGTATATTTACGAATTGTTATAACTTATACTTATTGTGTTAAGTATTGCTTGATTTAAATCATGCTAAATTTAAGTGCCATCCGATTATATGTAATGATGTTGCTAGCTATAAAATAAAATTAGTTACATTTCGACTAGGCTAGCAACACTAAACATCCATTCTACAGGTGTTGGCAATAATAAGCTGTAGTATACCTGACGTGAAATAATGTTCAAATAATGGAAATAAAACGAATGAATATTGAAATGTGGTTTTATTTATAACAACTTATCAGGTACAAATAACATAGGACTTAATCGTCTATAACTTAACATAAAAACAAAACATACATCTGCTCACATAAAATATTAAACCTATTACTATTGTCTTTTTCGTATATTTTTTTATAATATAATACTCTTATCTCTTCCATATAATTAGCTATCAACATTAGCAAAGATACTAGAACTAGTTCCATAGAAAGTTTATATCTTTCGTCTTTTCGAGATTCTATTTCAATTCAACACAAAATTGAGTCTAAGGTAACATCTCGATTAAAAAACCAATTCGTACAAACGATACCACAAACAACACATATTCACACATGACATTAAATTTAGAATTCACGAGTTACACCAACTCTTGCACTAAAATTTTCGAGATTGTCTAGGTTCTCAATATATTATGCCTTGACTATTTAGAATTTGTAGAAGTATCCTCAACTTTGGCCCTAAGACGTTTCATCTTATCAAAGTGCTTCTTAGCGATTCGGAAGCGGTTGAGTGAGATCGTCTTCTGCCAACTCCATGATGACCAGCGCTGAAATGGGTTTATAGATTTATTTTCAATTAATAAGAACTAACATTAAAATAATAGAGGTTAGAAACATTTTTAACTATTAACAAACAATGAGCGACAAAAAAGTGAACCAAAACTCCACGCATGGTGAAATTTGGAGCTTTGTAATTTGTAAATACGACTTTAATTCATCCAAATAAGGTTCAATATATTTTGTGTATATTAACTAGATAACTTTTGGTAGCTTTTGGCGCACTTTGTGATTACACCACAAATTTAATTTTGCTTTAATATTTGTTTCTTTCAACTAGAATTTAATTTTAACAAACACATTTGAGGACAGTTTTAAATTCGTGATAGACTCGATCAGGTAACTAATTCATTAAAAGTGGCTATCGTTATCAAGTTCATTGTAACTAAACCTAAAGCACAGATAATCTATTACTATCCTAAAGCGAAGTGACTATGCGGTCAGCGGTAGTTGACTTGCGCAAGGGACTTTCTGTAAACGCTCGCGCAAGTGGACTTCTGCGTTGTCGTTGAGTAGTCACACGTGTTTTGACCTTACAGTTAGTGGCTTAGTTCAAAAAAGGAGATTCTCAATTCTACTGTATTTTTTTTTTGAACTTCAAAACTTTCGACTGGGTGAACGTTTTGAACTGCTTTTTTATTGATATTTTTTTTTATGATAAATATGAACTACCAAAAATGGCATATTTAAAAATTAAGCCAATAAAATTTATTTCTTAACAAATAGTTTAAATTTTTGTTTCCAAAATAGCAAAAGAGTGAGGAAGTGTAGAATAAAATAATAGTCATCAATCAATAGTAAAAAGAAATCGAACTTTTATTTGATAAAATTTAAATGTATTTTCTGATTAAGTAGGTAGTAGGTACCTACTGGGTATGGATAAATATTATCTTTTACAACCAACTTTATATTATTTGTAGGTGTGTTATCAAATAGCTTTACAGGTGATTTATGAACAATACAGTTATGAATAAACTTAAAATAAAGAACTTAAAAGGTTTTAGGAATCCATTACAAACTAACAAACATAAATAAAACACACATTTAACATACAACATATTTATTCACGCACCAATAAGTTAAAACAAACTCGACTTTCGATCGCAAACAAAAAGCTCATTCCTCTAAAACTAAAAGCACTAACATTCTAATAAAATTAACAGTCGATATATTTCCCTCACCACATTGCATTATTTCACGAAGGCAGTGTACGCAATTTGAAAATTACTAATACAGGCAAAAGGCACTATTTTGTACATTTCACGCGGATATATACATATATATTATGTACTATATAAAACAAATAACATTATCATTATAACAATAGGAAAATATTGCATTTCGTGTACGTTAAGGTTCAGTTTATTTGTGGCATAATCATTTTCAACTGTCTTTGCAGCCTTCAAACACAAGTTTTAATTTTAAATATCAAGTCCAGCTAATTAAAATTACACGCTAAAAAACTATTTTAATAAGAATGAAGAATAAAATACATATATAATGATAATTAAATAACTTCATAATTATTTTATGTTTTTCAAAATACAAAATATCTAATATTGTTTGTTAAGTAAATGCAAAATTACTATGTATTATCTAAGCTTTCAATAAATATACATTGTGGCAGTTATCAGAATGTACATTTATTTTTTGCATATAATATGCTTTATTCTTCTTCTCCTTTCCAAAAAAAATAGTTAATGTAAATAATATAATAGGTACGTAGCAAAATTAACCCATGTTAAAAGAAATTGTCTATCGTTGCAAATTTTTAAAACACAAGATACCTAATATAAAATGCATATGTTTTTTTAATAAACAATTTGGTGCAATTAGGAACGATAAAACATCACACTGTACACTTTTTATGACAATTATATAGTTTTTCAATGCTAGATTCAGAGAACTTCAAAACTCTTAACAAGATTTCAATATTTATGGATAAAAACTAGAACTAAATTTGATAGTAAAGCTCACAGCCTTTACAGACTTATCTTTCTAAAGAAATTGATATATATATATGCAGTTAAATGAAATAAAATTAACAATTTAAAACATGGTAAAAGCAACAATCTCTTAGGATTGACAGATTCATTCATATCTGTCAAAGATGCCTATAACTGTCACATGAGTTTATTATTATCTTTTATAATTTAAGACTTGGCCTTCTTGCCAAGAAAAAAAAAACGACTTGTCGCTTTACGTCAATGTCAATGTCAAAACTGTAACTGTCACTGGTGTATAGTCTGTGGTAGCATGCCGTCCATGTGTGCGTGCGTCCAGCGAGCGCACACGCGCGCAATCAGTTGTCGTCCTCTTCATTCTCAAACATCTCGTTGTAGTCGTGCGAGTGTTCAAAGTCTTTGAAATCCTGAACAGATAAATGAGAATGAATAAGATTACAACTTCCTGTATACTAGCTCACTACTTATATGTATTTATATGGACTATATACAACATTTAGGGCTGGTTTTACAACTACCTTGATGATTTGTTTAACTTATTTAACAATGCCAAAAATATATGAAAAATTTCATCAGCGTCAAATAGGATATCGGAGATACAAATAGTAAGCGGTGAAATCAGCTCTCAATAGAGAACTTGTAACATACAGGGACTAGTAGATATACAAAGCATTCCTATAAGACAGGGAATAACATATGTCGGATTTATAGTTGCCTAGAAAATAGGGAATTTCAATGATAAATTAATAATTTTTAAGAATTGATGTAAAAAAAATATGGATCAAGGGTGATGGTAACTTGGTAACCCTCAATATTATTAATACTGACATTGCAAAAAAAATATTGAGAAATTGATGAAGGAAATAATTTTATTCTAACTTAATTAAATATCAATGTTATTGAATTGTCTTTTAATCGTGTTAATTTTTTTATAGCATGTAAAACTGTTATGTAAATTAATAAAAAAATATCGGCATTAATTGGTGGCTACTTACTACTCCTTTATTTTCATGCTTTCTTTTAAGTAGGCTCGTCTCCAAGACTGACAGTAATAGCCACATTAATATTGTGATTAATTTATGTTATAGTATTGTAATTGTTTTAATTGTTAATGTTTAGTGTTTTGTATTAGATAGATAAATAATACAACAACAACAATTGACTACAAGCATCTACTATACAGGGTGTAATCGTTAAGTGTGCACAGGCGATTATTCCGTAACTATTGCAGATATCAAAAAACTTTATACCGATATCGAAAGCCCTTTAACTAATGAGTAAAATGAAAATAATAACTTTTAAAATATAAAACGGGAAATATCCAAAAAAGTTACATTAAACTTAACGATTACACCCTGTATAATTTTGACATGCATAACAAGCTAAGCAAATACCTATAGCCTACCTATATCTATATATATACATATGAATACATAATAATATATAATAATATTCATATATTCATACTCACATGGAACATTCCATTAGCGACTGCGTATCCAGTCATGGCAATAGCTGCAAATATAGCTGCTAACACTTTGTTACGAGTTTGGTTCGGGAAGTTAGCTTCTCGGTCCGACTGTGTGCCCGTTGACTGCTTTTTCGCGTTTTGTCTGTTGTATTCTGCAATTTTGTCATTATTTCATATTACAGTTAAAATACAATCATTAGATTACTTGTGTTGCCTTTTAAATAATATTTTTTGTGAACATTCCAAACAAATATAATGACAAAGAAATACATGACATTAGATAAAATCCTATTTTACAAGTGAAAACAAAACATAGCCTAGTGAGAGTCTGCTCAAAAGAAGTTCAACTGTTATGGCGATTACTACAGAAACTATTACTAACTAACAGACATTTTAACATAGAATTTTCTTATGAATTACTAGCGGTCCGCCCCGGCTTCGCCTGTGGTACATATTTCGCAAAAAAAGGTAGCCTATGTTCTTTCTCAGGGTCTAAAGATTGTCTGTGCCAAATTTCATCAAAATCGGTCCAGTAGTTTATGCATGAAAACCATACATACATACATAATTACAAACCTTTCCTCTGTATAATATGTATAAGTATAGATCAGTATAGATATTTTGTAGAACCAAAGTTAAAATTAGGCTATCACGTAAAATAAACATTCAAATTCTATATGAACGCAAAACCCACCATCGGTAACATGTCTAAAATTCTTCTGATTGATCCTCGCTACAAATCTAGTGAGATTAGCGATCCCCTTCACATGGTTAGACAACGTCGCATTTGGGAATGGTACTTTATATAGCGGCGCGAGATACGCGAACACTGTCGCGTCGAACGACGAGGGACGGTTACCAAAGAAGTATTCGCTCTCGCCGAGACGGTCTGACAGCGCCTTTAGAAACTTTTCCGCTTCACTGTATATCTGTATATTTAGTTGCGTAAAGTTAATGTCCTCAAATACATTATTCAGGAGATATACATAAAACATTAATTTCTGACAAATTATACTAATATATTTATACATTTGAAAAGAATAGAAAAAATTCGATCACGAAGCGGGTTTCGAAACCCGCGTCTTCCGCTAAAGAACGCGAATTCCACCGCGTGTTCGCATTTTTTCAATTCTTAAAAAAATTATATTTAAAAAGCATTTGAATGTTTAGCTTAGCAAGTATTGTGTTCATGAATAAATGATTATTGTTTGAATAAAGATTGTAGTTTTATTTCATTTCATCTGTAAAAAAATGTGTCAATAAATGTTTACAACCCTTACATTATAGTTTATAACTTAATACAGTTAAATATAGGTTACTAGCTAAACGCCCGCGGCTTCGCCCGCTTTGTCTAAAACGTAATAAATTATATACTAAAACCTTCCTCTTGAATCACTCTATCTATTAAAAAAAACCGCATCAAAATCTGTTGCGTAGTATTAAAGATTTAAGCATACAAAGGGACAGAGCAAGTGACTTTGTTTTATACTATGTAGTGATTCAATTTCAATTTAAACTATGATGATGAATGATGAATTTGAACTATGATTTATATTTAGACCTTAATCAGTCAGTCAAGCAAAGTTAAATAACAAGAAAATATTTTGTTCATCTATGTAAATAAGTTATATAGAACTATTTCACATCATTTCACCAAAAAGATGAACTAAAGCATCTGTTTTAACTTTTCATCTGTATTGTTTTTCTATTTGAATAATTAATAAATGAATAAAATATTATAACACTTACAGTTTTTTCAACTTCTTTCAAATCTGCATGCTCTCCATATAACGCATCAATCATTTCTTTAGCTGCATTCTGATATTTAGATGGGTAATAGAAATTAAATGGAATTTGTAAAGCTCTGGCATACGCTGGTCTTGTGAGGTCTGCATAGTTTTTCTCATCAACCCACCAGGCAAACTGATAAGCTGGATAAAGTTTCTCCCTGATAAATTGTGTAAATGCACTCGCTTCAGCTGCCTGCTTTGTGTTTAAGTGAACATCTGTACTATAATGCTGTAAAACAAGTATACAAAATCTGGGTATAATTACATCATATTTCTCATTATTGCTTCAAATGAAAATTTATACTTAATTATTCATTTTAGTCATTGGTAATAAATAAATAATGAAATTGGAACTTACTAATGATTTAAAATAATCTACAACTTCTTCAAAGTTCGTCAGCACCTTTCTACCATCTCGCAAAACAGGCAACGTTCCTTTTGGTGTAAAAAATGGATTGCTCACTTCACGAACACGAACTGGGACGCCAATAAATTTCATATACGTCTGCAAATAAATTTGTTTTTAAATAAAGGCCGGTGCTATGGTAGGCTAAGGTTAGAAATTTCTATACTTACTAAAACTCTAAGACATTCTAAATCAATGGAAGCGAGACCCCATTCGCCTCTCCAAATATCCAATTCTATGTTATTCATTATTTACGATAACTAGTAAAAAACATATAATTTATTTATCATTTCACAAAAAATATTTCTAACAATTTCTACTGATTTCTGAATTACGAAGTTGATTGGTGACAATTCTGTGGTGACAATTGACAGTCTGTAAATGACAGTTATCGTATAATCGTAATCCATAGATTATCTATGAATGTAGGCTATGCTTTAGGATAACATGAATCAAAGAAGACAAAAAAAGTACATATTTTATATTATATATCTGGAATAAAAATAGTGGCTGTCTAGCCCCCATCGCATATAATAATAAGTACATATGGCTTATAACATATATTAGACAAAAATATTGAGGTTAAGGCTTAATTATTCTTTGTTTTTCTACGTTCCCAGCCAAAACTGTCACAATTTATGAATAAAGAATAAAATAAAAAATCTTAAAAGATGACGTCATGATATTCAGAATCATTCATGATCATTTTCTAGTACTTTTCTCCTGTATATACAGTAAGTACTCTGTGGTACTTTTCTAGGCTACAACGGCTGCAACACTGCAAGCTGCACATCTGCATTATTCCTTTTTTTGCTTTTTTTCTTGTTTTGACTTTTTGCTCGTGTCAGATTACTGGATGCATTTTTAAATCAATTACACGTCAGTTTGACAGATCGGACTTCGGAGTTCGGAGCAGAAAATTTAACAATCCACAGCAGGAACATTATTATTGTGATTTTACAACTTTTGAAAGTAGTGATGAAATTTGATTGCTTTACAAGAAATTATAAAACTTGATAAACCGGCTTTAATTTTATCGGCCACTTCAGTTATCCTGCAGTTTTCGTTGCATTGCAATTGAATCGTGTGCGTTCGTTTGCCAAAATGTCGATACAATGGACATTCATTGCCGGTTATCTTTATTTTGAAATAGCCATCGTCATTATACTGATACTACCACTATTCAGCCCAAGAAAATGGCACGCTTTCTTTCAATCTCGATTATTTTCTATTTTCCAACAGCAAGCTGCTGTGTATTTCTACGTACTTCTTGGAGTGTTGGCTTTATTCCTCATGGACGCTGTCAGGGAAATGCGTAAGTATTCATCGACTGACCACACGCATTTAACAAGTGAGATGAAAGGAAATGTTAAACTGTTCAGAGCACAAAGAAATTTCTACATCACAGGATTCGCAATATTTCTCGCATTTGTCATAAGGCGCCTTGTATCGATGATAATTATACAGTATGAATTGGAAATGAAAGCACAAGAAATAATAAAGAAAGCGGAGGATACAGTGAAAATGGCCAAATCAACAGTTGTAGCTAACAATATTCACGAAGCACAGGATAATGCTCTTAAGCAAAAATTAGAATTGACTGAGAACATGTTGGAAGATCAACAAGCAAAAGTAAAAGAATTAGAAGCGGAGGCTACAATGTGGCGTCTCATGTATGAAGATTTGAAGAACAATGCGAGCGGACAGGGTGACACATAAATATTGAGATTAGATCTATATTAATTTTGATAAATACTTAACCATATAATTTGTACTAGTAATGATAATTCATGGATGGAAACTAAGCATCCTATTTAAACATCATTTTCTAATTATGTAACTTACCTATCTTGTAATACTTATGCTTCTTTCATAGGTAGTATTTAAAGTTAAATCAGTCAAAAGCTTATTATTTTATTTTCAAGAGTGATAGATAACAGTGAGTGATGGTTTTATAAGGGTGCTGTACTTATAAATATATTGTAAGGAAAAATGTTTCTTGGACTGATTAAAAAAAGAAGTATCTGTCTATCTTTGAATCTTTTTATTAAAGTAAAACTTTAACTTGTTTGCATTTTGTTTGTATTTATGCTAAAATGCATTTTTAATGTTCATTTGGCTGTGTAAATAGTAAATGCTCTAAGTCATAAATATATTTTGTAAATGTTTTTTAATAAATGCTTTGACAAAGTACTCCAGTTTTATTTTTACCTAGTTTTATTATTATAGAACATGAATATCAACACAATGCTAAGGACCAATGATAAAAGATGTAACTTCAAGTGTGTTTGAACTATTGCACAATCTTATATATAAAAATGAATCGCAAAATGTGTTGGTAAGCGCATAACTCGAGGACGGCTGAACCGATTTCGATAATTCTTTTTTTATTATATTCCTTGAAGTACGAGGATGGTTTTTATGTAGAGAAAACGTAAATATGTACCACGGGCGAAGCCGGGGCGGACCGCTAGTTTAAAATAAAATGTTTTCATTTTAATATTTGGGTAAAGGATTTATCTCAATGTGTACCTTCAGTTGGAAAATATGATAGTAATCTACACAGAGCAAGTAATGTGTAATCTAGAATGAGTCAATATCTTTTACAATTAATATTTTCATTTATGTAGGTATTGATTGTTATTTTCTCTAAATTATAATTGAATGCTGTTTACTTAGGCTGTTTATAGCTGACTAGCTGCTCCGCGCGGTTTCACCCCCGTGGCTCCTCTCCTGTTGGTCGTAGCGTGATGATATATAGCCTATAGCCTTCCTCGATAAATAAGCTATCTAACACCGAAAGAATTTTTCAAATCGGACCAGTAGTTCCCGAGATTAGCGCGTTCAAACAAACAAACAAACTCTTCAGCTTTATAATATTAGTATAGATAATATCTGAAATCCCTTTGTCTATATGAAATAAAAAGTATATTAAATTAAAACATAAAATTATTAATTTCATATTTCTGTTACTGCATGTTGTACCCTGTGCTGCATGGTTTTATAGCATATTCATTGAATCTAATCAAGATCTAATCTAATTGTGCATATAGAAATTAGGCATTCGTTATTGCTATTCGCCTCATAAAATAGCGTGTCGACGCGAATCCGTATTCACATACCTAATATTTACCTTAGATTCCTTTCATTTTTGATTACATCGCGTCTCAAAATCTAATAAAAACACAAATAAAAATATTCCAAGTTGTATCCCCAGCAATCGCAAGTATCTATTCCCATATAAATGTACATAAAAAAATTAAGAATTCATCAGCTGTTGACGTGCTGTTGACTTTTGTCAATTTTACGTGTCAATTTGTCATCTGTCAAGAATATATGTTTTGTTTTTTATTTCGATAATTTCTAAAAAATAACAAAGAATCTCTCGTTAGAGAGTAGTATATTCTTTGCAAAGAATATACAAAATTGTAAATCCTTACATGGATATAATTTATATGAAAAATCAAGTATTTATTACACACTTTATTTGTGTTATTTGTGCTATTTTGCAAGGAAGTAATAGTTGTGAAAACTATTCAATCGATTGAATCGTCAGTTTCTAATTAATATCTACCGTAAAGTACTGTTACATTTATGAATGTGGGAATTTTTAACAGAGTTAATAGTAAGGTGAGATTGCTTACCGGTTTGCTATATTATATTTTGTTATGGTGAGTTTTGTTTTATAGAATATATTTATTTTTTCATAAAAAAAATATACATCTTATTTTTTAAGTTCTTTGGCTGGTGTATCTCCGCCCACTATAACTCCTCATAAAATATCAGATGGTTCTTTTACTATTTTTATTTCAAAATTTTCATCTACTTCTTTGGCATTCTTTTAATATAATTTTTTTATTACTTTAACCAATAGTTTGGATGGTTATGGATATTTCAAAGTATAATGCATGGAAATTGTTCTTAATATTCAACCAGCATGTTATTGGAGAATAAATAAATATGATTTTGTACTCGTAGAATAAGGAGAGTGACGGCATGTACTCAGAATGGAGTTCATTGCCCCTGGAGGGCGGGGGCTGCGGCGTGCTCGGTGCTGTCGGCGGCCGGGACGTAGTGCTGGCTGTTGTGAGGCAGCTTGCTTCACACCAGCCGAGCCCTTTGAATACTGACGCTGAGGTAAATATAACTATTGATTACTAATTTATGAGTAGCAACTGGTTTTCAATTAAGTATATATTACAAATATTATCCAGAGCACATTCAAGTTAGGTAGCTAGTGTTTGTTTTCAACAAAATGGTTCAGGTTGATTACAATTTATTTTCAACAAAGTCCTTATAAGTTTTGCTGTAAGATTAAAAGATGACTCTACATTGAGACACTTTAAACAAGTAGACAAGAAGTTTAGAAAAAATGTATAAAACATTAATTGAAATTAACACCTTTCCTTATAGCAATAATATTCAAATTCTATTGTATAACTCTTATAACTCTAGAAAGCACTGCCTAATGCATGCATAGGCAGTTTTTGATACGGACCATTTTTGGAATTGTGCACATTACAACTACTTATTGTTTTTGAAAACTTCACAAATACTTGTTGGTTTTTAAGCAGAATATATGTACTTGTTTTTTATCCACATATTCATATACTAGATTTCCGCCCGCGGCTTCGCCCGAAAATATAAAGAAAAACTTGCAAAGTTCCCGTTCCCGGGGGATTTCCTGGATAAAACCTATCCTATGTGTTAATCCAAGTTACCCTCTATATGTGTGCTAAATTTAATTGTGATCGGTTCAGTAGTATTTGCGTGAAAGAGTAACAAACACACACATCCTCACAAACTTTCGCATTTATAATATTAGTAGGACTATGCAAACATTACAAACAGGTGGAATGGGTGCTCGAAGTGATACGCTACGGTCTCTCCCTCCCACTCTCGGAGCACGAAGCGGTGCGCGACTGCGTCCGCGTCTGTTGCTCCTGGCTATCCGCACTCCTACCGCCAGCTGCACCCGCCCAACCACCGCCTCCAGCTGTACCAGGCCCACTCGCAGCGGCACCTGAACGATACGCTACCAAGATACTGAGTCACTTGCATAATCTGTTTGTGCCGAGGCATAACGAGAGTGAGTCCTATTGCCTTGTGTTTTTTATATAATATTATTGTCAAGAAGGGATTGTTTTTTATTTCATTTTATATGAGCAGGCATTGATAGTTTTGTTTCATCTTTGAAGATCTCCTATAAAATTTTGTATTGTATATAAATAAAAATTAATAATAATAATAACTTTAATGGACATGAGGTTCTAAGCTGCCAAAATATTTGCTATTTAACTAGTAACTTTTTACTTATCAGTTTATAATACAACAATAATTTGTTTCAAGCGCTCGCATTTATCTATCAAACGGATTTGGGTGAGTATTGTACAGTGTTAAAATTATTTCAATAAAACGCTAAAGCTATCACATTGGCATACGAAAAGTATAGCTTGCGCGCTTCCACACAAGATGTTAGCTTAGATCCTAACATCAAAAAAATGATTTTATACTCTTAGGTGCGGATCTAATAAGCAAGCAAGCGGTGTTATGCCACCGCGTGCTCCGATTGGCCCGTTCTCTGGCTGATAGCGCGTCATTGGGTCCTCGTGAATGGCGTGCTCTATTGCTGCTGCTATTGGCCGCTGCGGCCGCGCTACTAGCGCCGCCAGCGCCCGTGCACGGCGCGGCGGAACAACTGTGTGAAAGGGTTCTGTGTGTGCTGTTCGAAGTCTGGATATTGGCTTGTCATAGGTGAGGGATGGGATTGAAAATAATATTTTATATGTAAGTTTAAATTTTACGACTCAAATTTTAAAGTTTTGATATTGACAGTTAATAAATACTTTTTAATAAATAAATTTTCAATGATTTTTATATTGAAATTGAATATATTGAATATACTACCACATATGATGAAATAGAATCGCCAAGATAAGAAGCAGCCTTTTAAGTTTTAACTTTCAGGCATTTCTATTGCCTATGCAATGTAACTGTATGCAAAATATCAGTTCAAATTTTTTGTAATAAACGCTATGTCATAAGGATTTTTAACGTTCACTTCACTAGGGGCTTGCATTCCAAAATTATGTTCTATATCATCCACTTAAAGACTATATTCCCACACGCAGATGTTTCCCCTCCCCGCCGCTATGGCGTACATTGCGCGAGCACTGCATCAGTTGGCGGCACCGCGCGCCGCTCACCGAGCAATGGACGCGAGTATCGTTGTGTTTAACTGCAAGACTTCTGAAGCATATGTACGGCCCGCTGTTCCCTGTTATGCCAATCAGTGAGTATTTTTCTAATATATTTTTATGTTTTTTAAATGTGTTTTTGATTGTGTTGATTTTGATGATTCCTATTCTATGTATGCCTCTTTATTGAAGTGAAAAATGGAAAAAAATTTAGTATGTATAACATTTTTTCGTTACGCGTAACATTTTTCCGTTACGCGCCATCTTTTTCTTATCCCTACCACGGGTGATTCGACGTATTTCTGTAAAGTTGCATATAGTAAATTATTTTTTGAAAAATAAGGTCTTAAAGAAGTTTCACTTCTTACGTGTGTACACTAGTACACGCACACATTTTTTTAACCAGTTATTATACGATAAAATTCAAACCCAGATTTTTTTTCATTGAAATAACTACTCTGTATTTTCTTGACCAGGCGAGGAGGATGCTTCACTGGTACCATTGGACATGAGCGCAGAGAGCGTGATGCAAACCTGGTACCGCGTGCTGCACACCATCGGCAACCCCGTGGACCTGTGCCGCCCGCACCTCATCAGCCACACGCCGCACTTCCTGCAGGTGAGCGTGCTGCAACGTGAGCGTGCTGCAACGTGAGCGTGCTGCAGCGTGAGCGTGCTGCAACGTGAGCGTGCTGCAACGTGAGCGTGCTGCAACGTGAGCGTGCTGCAGCGTGAGCGTGCTGCAACGTGAGCGTGCTGCACCGTGAGCGTGCTGCAACGTGAGCGTGCTGCAACGTGAGCGTGCTGCA
>CAJQZN010042054.1:164740-212807 GCA_907164685.1 Colias eurytheme | reverse complement strand
AACCCTTTGTGCGCGAGCCCGACTCGCACTTGGCCGGTTTTTTTTTCATAAGAACCATCCTTGTATTTCAAGGAATAGATTCCACAGCGCACGCGACGACAGAATTTTTATTAAGGAATTTTTTACACCTTGGGTTACATTATTGCATTTTTGGTAAGGATCTCTAATTCCTATGTTGCTCAGTGAAGATGCAGCTTTCCAGTAGTTTATGCGTGAAAACTATACATACATAATTACAAACCTTTCCTCTTTATAATATTAAGTATAGATATAGACAACGAATAAGGCCTTCGACATATTTCTGCCGTAAGCATTCTGGCCAGGGGGTACCATGATGTTATAAAACAGGATTATTGCCATTGTTTGATAGTGATGGCGCTCTATATGCATAGCTGTTATTTTCTACACTAGAATTAATACTACTTCTTACCTGTCTCTGCATCGTCGTCAGCTATTGGACGTCCACCTTGATCAGGTTGTCTCTGCATACGTGCGAACAATTGACTATAGTTCTTATGTACCAGAATCCCTAGCTGCTGTTATCAGTTACCAGTTATATCACAGAGCGACCTCCGTAATAATTTTCAGTCTATAAAACTTCTTGCATCATTACTATACTTCCTGAACTTACCGTCGCTTGTCCGGGAAACTTAAATGCATTGGCGAAATGTACATAACTTTAATTATGAACACCACGGCCACGGCTGCGCTAGGAAAGTTGCTAAATTCTGAAACATTACCGTGTCGGCGTTGAACCTTATTGCTCCAGAATATGATTTAAATGTTAAACGCTCAAGTTGCTTCAAGTATCATATTGCAGAATTAATGGGGTTAAACTCGATGTATAATGTGTTTTTTGATAATGAAATTTCAACGTTCTCTTGTATAGCGAGGCATCTTTTATATTTTAAATACATTTTTAGATACGGTAAATTTAGGTGTTCTTAGCTGGTTTTGTATAAAAATGAAAACATGATAATAATTTAACCTACCAGAATTGTTTATACGTAACAGTATACGACTATAACAAACTACTAAAAATATGATAAAAATGTAATCTATTAAAATTGTTTATACGACAGTATACGACTATAGAGACAACTAGATACTGTGTCTAGTTGTGTTTAGATTATCTCAGAATCAAATAGTGCTTGTGCACAATGCACAACTCGCGAAGTGTTCTCAGCGAACAAATGCTAAACGCGATTATCCGCACTTACGCCTGTCTCGATAACGGATAAGCCACGCTACAGTCTGATCAAAGCAATTATAGGCTTAGCGTACTTCCATTTGATGAACGACCGTTCTAATGCAATGGATTTGAACTGTGGAAAATCAATCAAGTATAAATCTAAATTGCAGACCACTTAGAGTTCCATCCGAGCGATTCGAAAACAATATGAATTTCAACGCAAAATATCGGGAAATATTTGAAGTTCGTTTACATTTAAAACGTTTGGATTTCGTTCATAACTTTTTACTAAATCCGCGCTGAATATTCAAAGTGCTGGTATGCGTCTCATTTTTGTGTTGTGATCGAAATTTCATATATCTATGTACCTACTCGTAGATCATTAGATGTAGAAATGGATAATTTGAAGAGCTTCAATGAAAAGGTTATGATTGATTCTTTATTCTTTATTTTCCAACACAAATCTATATATTAATAAGAAACTCGTGTTAGTTACACCCTTAGGTTACACCACATGAAAAGGGTTCTTTTATGATTTTCCATTTATTGAATTTGCCTTCGCTGAGATAATAACTGTTAAAAAGTTACAAAACAAAATCGTCATTATCAAGACTGAGCAAACAGCTTCTAGAACTTAGAAGAAAGGATAGATGATATTCTGATAAATGACCATAAACCACCCACAAACAATAACATACATAAATACCATATAATGTCCCCAGAAAACTTATGCTATAAACGTCAATCTCAAGACCACATCTTGAGAGTAGAAAAGGGGAAAACGTCTATAAAAAATTATAATCGTCAATACTTCGACAAACAAAACACTCGAAGCTGAACCGCACTCGATCCTTTGCGCCTCACTTCGCGTTTCATCGAGATAGCGAGTAAAGGACTCTACCCAACTGGCCAACTAGTACGTCATATTGTGACCGTAATAGGAACGTGTCAGGATCGGAAAACAGCATGATATGCTCTAAGTACTATGTCCACTATCAATTACGTATCAACATAAAACGCCTTATCGTCTTAAAAATATTCTCACCAACAATTTTTAGCGCTCCGTGCATGCCACATAACAGCGATGATTGGTGACGAAACTATCAAATCATCCCATTCTCCTTTGGTAGGCAACAGCTAAAACTTATGTTATCGACGTCTATGGGCGACACACTTTGTCATTAATATCGGGCATTGCGTCAGCTCGTTTGCCGTTCAATAAGACAAAAAAATATTTTCAATACATTTTTTTGCCTGACACCTTCTTAACGGTCATAGTGTGATACGCATTGATGTTACGTTGTAGTGGGTAGAGACATTTAAGCTACGTGTACGTGAACACGTCAGAATTTGTCAGAATTTCGGTTGAAGGCGCTTGAAACAACAATGCTTCGGTTGTCCGCACTTATCAGCTTCTATCCACGCACGGAGCGTATTCATGCGTCCGTGTGATTGACTCGCTGTGCCGATCGCCTGAACATGCCCTGGTGGAAACGGCTTTGTTATTTTGACGATGCTATTTAATTTCTTTTAATTTGTGTATAAAGTCTTTCACAAAATCATTAGAAATGATTTTCTTTAATATTTTAAAATTTACATCATCACGTATAGATAACTAGCTTTCCGCCCGCGGCTTCGCCCGCGTTTTCAAGGAAAAACCCGCATAGTTCCCGTTCCCGTGGGATTTCCGGGATTGCGTCATTTTCCCGGGATAAAAAGTAGCCTATGTCCTTTCTCGGGTATCAAAATATCTCCATACCAAATTTCATGAAAATTGGTTCAGTAGTTTATGCGTGATTGAGTAACAGACAGACAGATAGAGTTACTTTCGCATTTATAATATTAAAGTATGGATTTCTAATGTGAATAATACGATCTTAAAAGTGGAGTTTATATTAACACTTGTTTTGTCCAAAAGATACTAACGCTATAAAGGTATTTCTGTCAAATGTTACCATTGCATTTGCTCTTAGTACATACTATATACTCACGTATCAGGTGAGTATAACATAGTGTTACATTCACATGTTACTTGAATGTTCCTCTATGATTCATTGTGCTCCATAAAGTTATTATTTTTCTTATTTCACACATACACCTTCTTGCTTCGCTTGTAACTGACATCAATCCCAAATAACACTTTTGAGTATTTTAAAATTCTACTATCAGTGCATCGCATGCTCTCGTCTTATTAAAATTTCACCGTGTACTGGATTCAACGAAATATTTTGAATTTTCTGCCATTTTATATTTATACGTTTTAAATTTTATAGTCTCCCAAGAGAAAGGCGGTCTTACTGAAAACACGGTTAGCAAATGAGCTAATTATATATTCATGATGCTGGTCTGGTCAATAACGACAAGAGATGTAGTCAATTTTCTCCTGTGTGCGGCTATTGTTCCCGTAAAAATATTATTATTAACTTGACAAAGTCGTATCTGGTGATTTATTTGCTTGACAGACTCATATCTGGTTGGTATTGATTCTTGCGATACTGATGTTGAAAAGACATACAAGGCAAGAAGACATAATATGTATAGATGGAAAAAATTGCGTCCTGAAAGCATAGTTATTTGAACTCACAGAAACTTCAATTTTATTTAATCTTATTTTCAACTACGTATAGAGTACGAGTGCACACTCCTATATTTTATCAGTATTAAACACAAAGGAATATTCAAAATATCGAACCGCACTAAATTATATTAAGCCCATCTTACTAAAGTTCGATACAGATGGCGCTTAGCTAGAATTAGTCCGGACGCTCGGAAATTACCCATTACTACTCGGGTTGCAACCTAATGGGTTTTGACGGTTGCAAAATAAAATAAACAGCCAGGAAACGAGAAAATGATTACGTTTTGATTGTTTGAGCTTGTATTACCTTTGCGGAGTGCATGTATGTTTCGTGAAATGTTTGTAATCGAATTTGCCTCAATGTAAATGAATGGAATATTTATTTTATTCAATTGTGTACGTAATTGTCTGCGGGCAATACGTTATTGTGGTTTCAATGTATTAAAACTCATTACGGAATAAACATCGGCGCATAGCTTATTTGTAGATAGGCTTGTAGCACCTCGCTACTGTTATTGGAAACACTGCTGACTTATAAAATACTAGCTTTTCGCTCGCGGCTTCGCTCGCTTTGTCCAAAACATAATAAATTATATACTAAAACCTTCCTCTTGAATCACTCTATCTATTAAAAAAACCGCATCAAAATCCGTTGCGTAGTTTTAAAGATTTAAGCATACATAGTGACTATTTTAGCGACAGAGAAAGCGGCTTTGTTTTAGACTATGTAGTGATTACTTTACAAGTTTTACTTATTACTATGTATACGACACATAATATATACTTTGACCCCAAATAACTTTTGAAGCACACATGTGATAAGTGGACTTTTCAATTTTTATTTGTTATGGTACACTCCAGCTGCTCACCAAAATTTGGCTTTGTCGGAATTATCCTTATTTCAATACTATTTTCAAGCTTAATTTGACCGGATAATATGTTTGGGCCGTTACCAAGAAAGTCTTGATAAAATAAGGGATTTTCTTTGTGTAATACTTTATGACATAGTTTGTAGGTTTCACAAAATTCTTTGTCTGTTAAGTGCATACAGAGGTCAAGCAGAGTTAAATGAACTCAATATTTTTACTATTTTGAAATTTAATTGGGATACGGACTATCACTTTATTTAGATTTATCATAATATATGCACACATAACGGCTTGTAAGTATACATTTAAAATGGAGACCAAATAGCGATGAGTAGATTGAATAAAATATTAAAATGTTATTATTTAAAAATCTAACATGAATGTCCTCTATGTGTTTTCAGAACATAATCGCATTGTAAACACGAGAGATTAATGGTAGAGTCGGAAGATTATATTTACCTAAGCTGACCAATGTCCAACGATAAACATTTATTATTTATAAATAAAATGAATTTTTTCACCTTCTTTTTTCGGATTAAAAAATTCTAATAGAATTATGAGGTTTCCTTCTATTGTGTTTTATAACCTACATTATTCAATATGCATTAAGTTCGCGTAACTATCAAGAGATTTATCAAACAACTCTGGTTGATGATTGATTCTATGATCATTATTTAGTTTTACATAACCACAATTACTTTAGAAATTCTTCCACTACAGCATGACTATCTAACAACAACCATAAGTTGACAGTCTGAGCCACTGGTGGATAAAATGGCCGCTAGTGCGTAATAATAAAACGTGTAAGATAAGAGAAAATCAGTGTTATTGAATCTGTTTTCACATCAATAAGCAAAGTTTCCCGCGGGAATATGTGGCCAGGATAAAATGTAGGCTATATTGTAAATTGGATTTCTGGCTCAAGTCCAACAGAGGTCGATGTTTCCTCGATGTGTAAACAAACGGACACAGGAGGAATGAGAAATTTCAAGTCTTTGTGTCTTCAACATTTCTTTTTAAGTAGGTCGTTGCTTATAAGGAGTGTGGTTACACAGATATAGAGGCCTGGAAGGTTAATTTTTTAAAATTTCTAACACAAACTAGAGGATTTTTATGTAATTCTTATAAAATCCCGCGTTGTCTAAAACTTAACTTATCATACAAACGCTATCAATTATTAGTGAAAGCAAAATGAAAATCGGTGCCACAGTTTTTAGTTTATTGCGTACAGACTGACTGACGTGGTACTTTGTTCTATAATATGTAAGGACAATACGCTAAAAATACACAGTGTAGGGACTTGAAAATACAAGTCTGTTAAGCTTAAATTATTTATAAATGGAAAGGAAAATTAAGAGATTGCAGACTTTTGAAGATTACTTAAAATATAAGGTAATAAAAAAAGTAAAAGTTATGCATAATATTGCAGTAAATTATTTAAAAGACGCCAGGATCGTTAGGTTTATCTAGTCTATTTAAATCTACGTGGATATTGGAACCCTAGGCGGTTTCAAAGAAGATTCACGTTACAGTTACACATAAGTATAGCATTGATGGTTGATTCTATTGCTTATGTACTTTTACTATTTCTTTAAGATATCTGTCGAATAATTTTGAGGATATGACTTATTTAGATCGATTTTATGGAAGATGAAAATCCATGGAGGGTTGTCCCGTAAGAACCACAGGACAGTTCGTTGGCATATTATGATAATATAATTATTATGTAGTTAGTGAATTGTAATATTGACATGATTTTAAAAGAACAATTATGGAGTTTCTTGCCGGTTCTTCTTCATAGATACCTACTGCTTTCCGAATCGGTGGTAAATGTTAAAAATATGTTATGATGATTCGAAAGTGCTTCTTAAATATGTTTAATTGAATAAATAAATGTTTGAGTTTTATAGAAAGTATCACTAACATTATTAGCTTTAAATATATGTAGAAATTATTCCGTAGTGCATTAAAAACATTGTTCAATAATCCAAACAAAATTGAAACTTGTACTAAAGTTGCGGATAGAAGATAAAATGTATGTAACATTTATCTTCTATCCGCAACTGCCATTAATATTTAAGGGTAACCGCTTAGTTTGAATTAGGTAATTCAAAACACGATTATACTCAGCTAACGAATTAATATGGTTATTAGTTACCGCCATGTTGCATTTTATAATATCAATTTGTTAGCAGATGTTCATTGATTCGTTTCACATTGCTAATTAATGATGCTATATCAATGTTTTGATTTATCCATAGGTACATTTTTTATATTATAAATGCGAAAGTAACTCTGTTTGTCTGTCTGTTACTCAATCACGTCTAAACTACTGAACCAATTTTCATGAAATTTGGTATGGAGATATTTTGATACCCGAGAAAGTACATAGGCTCCTTTTTTCCCGGGAAAATGACGCAATTCCGGAAATCCCACGGGAACGGGAACTATGCGGGTTTTTCTTTGACTGCGCGGGCGAAGCCGCGGGCGGCAACCTAGTGATCAATAATTTTATACGTTAATGAATTTTTATTATAAAATATTATGTTAAATCTTTTAAAGCAAGGGAGACGATGTTACAGTAGGATTTATGAGCCATCGAAGGAACATCAAATATCGTAGGCAATCTTAATTATTACTTGTTTTATAAAACTAATAAGAACTGCGGGCGGGTCACTACCAATTAATAACGTTTAGTATTATGACTATCATTTTGATAACAATAAACCAGTCATAACATGCCATTTATGTAAAACTGTTTGAACTATAGGAAAACATTTGAAAGGGCATATTATTTTAATATTACCCTTGTTACTCGAACGCTGGTAAAACTCGTTTTGGGATGTTAGTTGAAGCCTTTTGTAGTGGGGTTACATAGCAAATAATGTGGTTGGTCCCGGTCCCTTAGACATTTTAGCTTACAATCCGCTTACTATAGCAAACATGTAGTTTTGATAAAGTTGACAAAAACCCTTTTAAAGTGCTAAGAGCGGCCGATTCTGTTTGAATACGTTACGGGCAGTCTGTAAATACGGAATTTGGCAAATTGTCCTTTGAACGAGAACTGTTCTTGGCAATTTCTTTGTTTTTGTCGTTGTAATAAAAAAAAAATAGTTCGTAGAACTTTTCAAAAGTTTTCAAAAGTTTTTACATATTAATTTGGGATAATTAAAAGTTGTTAATCGACTTCAAAAGAAGGAGGAGGTTATCAATTCGGCCGGTATATTTTTTTTATGTATGTACACCGTTTACTCCGAGGTTTCTGAACCGATTTACGTGATTCTTTTTTTGTTTGATGCGGAATGGTGTCGAATTGGTCCCATAAAAATTTTATTCGGATAGACCCGCTAGTTTTTGGAACAAAGTTCCTTATCGCGCGTTGTGAAAGGGGGCTAGACGGAAAAAATTCTTAAGAAAAGTTGTCACGACACTTTTTGCTAGAGTGTTTCTCTGTCTGTCTCTCTCTAACTTAACACTTCGTTCCATCCGGATGTCCCTTGATATCGCTCAAGTTTTTTTAATATTTCTGTAGACTTATGCCAGTCCGAACACGTTACAATCTTAAGATTTTCTATCTTAAAACTTTGATCAATTAACTCTGAAGGTAACTCAGGTAATTGTGAAGATAATATAGTCAGGCAACTTTAGGTTAAAGGA
Source organism: Colias eurytheme (assembly GCA_907164685.1). Lineage (NCBI taxonomy): Eukaryota > Metazoa > Arthropoda > Insecta > Lepidoptera > Pieridae > Colias > Colias eurytheme. The sequence continues at coordinate 204,511 of CAJQZN010042054.1, read as the reverse complement.
CAAAATAAAAGCTCCGTATGCGATCCACTGCGATTCTTGTAGAATATCCATAAGCGATGAGATTCATGAATGTTTTTAAATAAACAACGTCGTATTTCTCGTAGCTGATCATAGTCGAGGGGCAGCGGTTAATCTCAAGAGAAATCGCTTTTATTGATCGTGCCATCTTTACTGAACCCTTAGGGTCTGGCCACAATGCGAGATGACAGAAAAGACGTCAAATGAAATCAAATCAGTCAGGATATGTTATAATAGTCGGAATGACAAATGCGGGAAGGGTATACCTAATGGTCCTCGGTGGACGCGACCTTGTGAGGGATTATGAACTTTGTGTTTTTCTTTTGGTTTTGAAATAATGCATTGATGTTGTTACAATAAAACAAGTGCTGTTTTGTGAAAGGGATAAGGAAATGGCTTAGGCAGCATTTTGGTACTTCGATGACAATAAAAGTTTAGTCTACGTAATATATCTGGGTTATAATTTTTTATTTTTATATATTTGATTAATACCCCTATATCATTAAAAACTACTTCCTTATGAAAAATTACATTGTGCGAAGCTAATTAAAACGAAAGAAGCCAAACACCGAAAACCATAGATTAATAGCAGCTCAAATCTCAGGCTTTGTTCACGGCATTAAAGCTATTGATGTGTAACAATACAAAACACCAGTGTATCGGTTTCGCTGGTGTGCGCTCACCCTTAACGAGATAGCTCGCTCTAATGAAAATAGAAGGTTATGTCTATGATTGATTTTTGATAGGATCTTCATACGTGTTAAGTTATGGATACACTGTTGGAATTTTCCAGTAGTCGTAAATGACCATAAAGTCCATAAAGTCACGTAGTCGTAAATGACCTTACCTTCAAGCTCTAGGTCTAAGACTTTTAATCTTATACAGGGAATTTAACTAAGTTAAAAAAAGTTGTATAAGACACTAGTTTATGCCTTGAACATAAGTTTCATATGAGAGACAATCCAAACCATGTTTACACCTTGTTAACTGAATCTAAGATACGTTTGAAAATAAAATGTATTGTTACGATGTTACTGTAAAATGTCTGAATGTCTGAATTTACTTTACATAAATGAGGTATCTGGCAAAACTCTTTAAACAAACTATGGGGACGACCAACCAATAACCTTACTTTTTTTAAACAATTTCATCAGTCAAGAACGTTATGTTAAATTATTTACAGAAAGTAATAAGGAATAAGAATAGGAAAAAATCTTAACACAATCTAAAACGCGCTACAATTATCTTCTTGTTATTTATAAAGATAATAGCCGGAGTATATTGCACGCCTCATAAGCGAAGCGTTGAGGTGGGTACTACTGTCACTTCGCGCAAAACATCTGATTTTTGAAACTTAAAATGTCTTTATGTATCATACATTGCACTTGTAAGATAATACATACACACACATATTAAGAAAAAACACTATTTTTAACGTTCATGATATTTTTGATGTCATTTTTGTTATTTAAACTAGTTAAAAAACAGTTTAAAAAAGTGCTGTCTTGGACGTCCGTGTGTCTGTATGTGCGGATCCTTTTTCTTGTTAACACGATAGCGACCGAAATACTTTACTAATCGAGTCTTTTTTTTTCTCTTACGCTTGAGTATGCTCAGGAATAGAACCCTTTCATTTTTCAGGGTCTGATTCGATGTGGTTTAATTGTTATTAAAGAAACAAAAATAATTATTAAAAAAAAAATTATGAGGCGTGCACTTTTGGATTTTCCAAACTATTTTTTAATATTCCAGACATAACGTCCTTAATTTGGCACACAGGCGATGTGGAAGTGCCCGAAATATGAAATAGTCCTATGAATGTCGGCTTTTTAAAGCATTATCTCAAATGATGTAAACTTTAGCGCCGTACATTGTCTTAGCCTCTTTTACTTTAAATTTAAACACGAATAAAAGCATTCCCTCAAGTTTTGCGCTGGAATCTATGCGGCTCCGAGTTTGCTTTAAAAATCTCAAGATAGAGGAATCGCGTTACGTATTCAACAAACCCAAGTTATCTGCGATTGTTTTTCCTTTGGATATTTCCTTTTCAGTGACCTAATTTGCGCTAGAAAACGTAGGATATGATTTTAAGACTCTAGTTTTGCTATTTAAAGAAATCGCACGCTGATTTTATAGTTAAGTGATTTTTAACCGTTTGAATCAACAATCGTTGTAGATAATGGTTGGAGATGTTTTCATCTTTTAAACATTGCTTCCCAGATATCGTTGGTATTGCTCCGAGATAGATAAAGCTAATGCTGGATAATGCAATTTGGCGTAATATTTTATAGTTCAGAAGTACACAATTGTTCTGAACAAATAGAAGTTATGATTTAGGAACATTTCCAATAATCAAGGCAATTCAGTTCGAAAATGTTTAGTGTTATTCATTTTTGAATTTGGCTTCTGGCTTAATGATTCGGTAGAAGAGACAAATAATGCAATATCAATGACATATTTTTTTTCTCAAATGTACCGAAGACACTTTGTTTTCAATTCCCGATTCAACAAATCATTCCGGGTTCACCCTGGCTCGCCATTACAACTGTTTCTTCGTGCACGTGCAAGAGCTATTTGCTGAGAGTCGGCGATAACTTGATTCTGAGTTTATTGTAGTTCCATGTTTTATTTATTCTTTGTAAATTGCTCGGACATTTATAGATTAGAAAAGGTTTCGGGTTCAGGACTCGATTCAATATTTGACTGCAGAATTAATGGCCACACTGTTCAACCGTAATAATTCTTAGGCTATTGACGTAAATTATCGTATTTTTTCGGTTATTGGAAGTACGGTTAGAATTGTTAGAGTTTCGACTACAATATATAGGATGAGAGATGGGTAGTAAAATAGATCCTTAAAAACAAATGGGGTCAAAGGCCACATCCAGAAAGTTACATGATGGTATATCAATACGCTGCCGCTTCTCTCGAGTGCTGCAATCCCATTTAGCTTCACAATGTGTTGTAGTGTTTATCGTTTGCAGAGACGAGAGTTGACAGAGACATACCTCTTTAAAAAAGCTGGTTATAGCTAAAAAAATAAATAAATATAGCATTTATTTACAACATTACATGTTACAAAAATTTAATGACTCTGGCTTCTAATATAGTAATTATAAACTGTTTTTCACGAGCCTGTTCACACTAATTTATATTACTCTGTTACAATGGCGTAAACACGAATTCATTCAGTTCAGCTGTATTTAAATATTATCTGTGAAGTTATGTTCGTTCATAAAATCTTTCGTACAGAGACTTTTTCTTCTGTCGTGTAACATTAAATTAAATAAACCATTTCATATACCAGTAATTTTATATCTAAAATGATATGAAAACACTCGAGGCACTGTCCCAAAAACATGACATCCGAATAAATAGACATGGATATAATTTTATATTAATATTATATTTATTTGCCGTTAGCTTCTGTACATTACACATAATTAAACAGTACTATCCATACTAATATTATAAATGCGAAAGCTCTGTCTGTCTGTCTGTTACTCAATCACGCCTAAACTACCTACTGAACTAATTTGCTTGTTTGGTATGGAGATATTTTTATACCCGAGAAAGGACATAGGCTACTTTATTACGAAATATGTACCACGGGCGAAGCCGGGGCGGACCGCTAGTTTACTATATATGAGTTCAATTCTATATTAAATCTAGCAACACATCTTCAAACAGGCCATAAAGAGTTATTTAAAACGCAATTAAGTCAGTTTTCAAGTACCATATGTAGTGTCCTAATAAGTGTATAAAAGAGTTCGATAGATTGGATTTAGCCCAGCCTTTGATCTTATATCTCCGGTATCTCAAGTGTATGTTACTAATTGAACCTTATTTCCTGTGATATAAGGGTTATGTAATTAGATTAGGTCTGGTAACGTGAGTGGTGCGGTCGGTCTGTGGTTTGCACGTCTAGTACAATGCTTGGAGATTAAAAATACGAATGTGTGGTATTGTTATTGAGAAAACCATGGATTGATTTTGTTTTCACTGGAAAGTTGTTATGAGAAAGTTTCTACATTACACCTTGGGTTTCTGTGATTACGTATTAATGAGTTAACTAGCTGTACCGCGCGGTTTCACCTGTGGACGAACGACGTATCAAACATACATACATCCATCCATTCATTTTTTATTTTATCATTTTTTAATGTATCGTTATATCATACACATCATGGGGGTACATTTTGGGACAGAATAAACCTAAATACTAGAAATACTAATAAAAAAATTTATGCGTGTACTAGAGTACACACGTAAGAAGTGAAACTTCTTTATGACCTTAAAAATGTCACGAGTATGGCGTAACGCAAAAATGTCACTCGTACGGCGTAACGCAAAAATGTCACGCGTACGGCGTAACGCAAAAATGTTACACTAAATTTTTGTCCAACCCCGATAAAGAAGTTTCACTTCAAAAATAAAAAATTTTGGTGTGTCGGCAATTTAATCAACCCTTTAAATGCCTATATCTTTTGTGTTATTAACCCTATTTTTACGGGATTTTACTCAGCAGCCTCAAAGCGTAGTCCCCTGGGGGAAGGCGAGTCCAACGGCATATCCAATAACATTCAAAGGGGAGACTATAATTATTTTGTTGTCATGGACAGAGATGAACAAACGAGTCAAGACAGACATTTTTCGATTTCAGTAACTCAGACGGTGTTGCGTCCATTGATCATGAACCTTATCTTTTCCCTTTTCTTGCGTCTTTAAAATTTTTCTTGTTATATCGCTTATTTCAAAATTAAACACTTTCAGTCAGTAAATGATGACCATCATTAATTTACCAAACAAGCGACTCATCAGAGACAGAATGGACAAAATTGAAACTATATTACATCACCATCTCATGCGATTCAAGTCCATTGTATTGTTTGTCTACTTGTGGGAGCGTGCAGTGTTTTTCTGTTTTTCCAATGTTAAATAAAAAAACCAGCCAAGTGCTCGGGAATCTATTATTTTGGCCCGCAGTGTATTGTGCCAACCGCTTAAAAGCTTTTATTTGGTTCCTTTATCGTTCACAGTTTTTGGATTAGATACTGGATAACACTTTCTATAGAAGTTTTAGAAAGTTCCAGAAATTTCTGAAAAATATTTTCTGAACATATTGTTTGTTCTATATAGAAGAGACGTCGCATCAAAAATCGATAAAGAAGCACGTTGTGACGGGAAACTTGCATTTTGCAAACAAGCTTCTCCTTACAACCTAATTTGTGGAGAAAAATACATTATTAGCTAATATTCTAATTTCGGACCTTGCAAGTCATCGCTACGCTATCCAATCCTTGAGAACTGTGTAGGCCCGTCTGGCCAGTATTTATTATTTTGCGAGATAAACTCGCTAGCGTGAGGCAATTAAAACTAAAGTTAACTCGATTTTCCAGCTACTCTCTTTTAAAAGTATTTATGTTACCTTCATCCTGCGACTTCGCTAATATGGTACCAGGATAAAGAGTTAATAGGATATACTGGCTGACTTTGTTCTATCTACGGCTTAGTACGCTTGGATTTATATGACATTTTGCTTGGTAAAAAAACAAAGCATTTGTGAACTAAATTGACGTTGATATTATATGCATTTCATATCTTATTACTTTTAATTACCACCCTAAATAAAAACACAAAAATTTAATGCCATTCTATCAACTACCCTCTCATTTAAAAGAGAAGTCAACAGCTCAGGTCACCGGTAATATATTCTTCTAGCGTAATTAAACATTAAATCCTTAATAAACGTGCATTTAATTAAATGGTCTCAATAATACAAGCCATTAAGTAACTTAAATACATAAAAATATATATTTAAAAATACGTTTGAACTCAATGCTTCGTGTAATTAATGCAAGCATATTTCAACTAAACATTCACATTTCGAGTATAATATATCAGAGACATTTCAATAGCTAATTGGTAACTATTTTGGGACTGAATACAGCACACCACAGAAATAGATGTATTACATTGAATAATAAATTGATTATGACAGCTGATACAGAATAAACAATAGAAATTGCAGTATCTATCGTCCTGTCACCGAACAATAGTGTTGTTTGGTAAGTATTCATGAATTTGATAATTTTCAAAGTTTTCGTGCTACTTACCTATTAATCGTATATAACAACCTTCTGATATAACAAACACAAAACAGCAAAATTAAGTACTGTTCACGCGTGATTCCACGACCAAGAGGGGAGAAAATTAGGGAAGGAAGGTTGCAAGAAAGGCCGGCAAGCGGTGGCATTAAGATCGTGAATGCAAGTGACCCGCCTGCTCGCGTAAAATAAAGAAATAGCAAAAAGACAGCACGTACATCATTTTCCTCGGCCATGCCACGTGCAAACACTGACCGAGCTGCGTCACGTATCAATTGCTTCGCGAGGCTGCTCAGTCCTCGTCGTATCATTATTATACAGGGTTACTTGTAAAATACCAGCAACCTCGCAGGATAAGATAGCTAACATCATAAAGTAACAACATTTGTTCTACGACTTTTGATAATTTGTTAGATTTTATTTTCATACAAAAATAAATATAAAATATTCATTTAATTTTCCGTTTGAATATTATAAACTCCACGTGCATCCCAAAAATTACATAAACAAGAATCGAACGAGAGGGGAAAGGAGGCGTCGCGTCGTCCTTTCGATAATGAATAGAACATAGATTTACAAATGTTAGGAGAGTACAATAAAAACTTTTAAAAAATCATTTAAAAATAAAGTATTGCGTTATGCCAAAAGTCGTAGAACAAATGTTGTTACTTATGATGTTAGCTATCTTGTCTTGAGAGGTTGCTGGTGTTTTACAAATAACCCTGTATATAGAAGGAAAGTCTACATCTATCCACGAATATGACAGCATCCAAAAAGTTGCTAACGAGTCTACAAGGTGCTAAATTAAGAAGGCATCATCTGTAAATAATTAGGTCACGATCGGATAGCTCCACGAAGGGCAATCTTAATTAGAGTCACGCTTCCATTTAGTCTGGGGTGATATTAATCTTCGTGTGACCGAAATTCAATCGAGATATATTGCAAACCAATGACATCTGACTGTGTCTATATCTGCGAGGTATAATTTCCCTCCACTGTCCCAATTTGGAGGTCCCTCTTTGAATAAATATACGCATGCTTGTTATGTTTATTTGCAAGTAATCAATTTGATGCGGTTACTTTTTGCGACAAGTTTATTGGGTAAGATGTTTATTTAAGACTAGAGGTCCGTACATATTTCGCAATAAAAGGTAGCCTATGTCCTTTCTCGGGTATCGAAATATCTCCATACCAAATTTCATGCAAATTGGTTCAGTAGTTTAGGCGTGATTGAGTAACAGACAGACAGACAGAGTTACTTTCGCATTTATTATATTAGTATGGATTCACGATGTTCGATGAAAATCAAGGATTATCTATTCTGAAGAGCTGAAGTTTTGTGTTTGATTTTGAAGAAGATTGTTAGTGTTAATATGTGGGCTGCCTGCAACAATTTTTTTTATTAAAAAAAAAATCTTTATTTTAGGAACATAGAAATAATATTTTTTAACAAAAAGTGTGATTGTGTATAATAGGGTCGTGTGTGATGTGTGTGTGAGTGTGTGTGTGTGTGTGTGTGTGGTTGAGTGTGAGTTTATACTTCTGTGTGAGTATTTGTGCTATCAGTGGTTTATATTTTTGTTCCAAAAGCGGACGAGAAGAAAATTTATTAATTTATTAATAAATTTATTTAATGACAAGCACCCTAAAAATAAAAGAACTTAATCTCCTCTATCTTTTTCTTAAAACGAAACACTTTATAGCGGTTTTAAAAAGTGATTTATTCATTACTATTCAAGTCGACGTCTCAGAGCGTAGTTTCAGAGGAACACCCCTGGGTCCTCGCGTGGTTAAGAGTTTTTAAATCTCAGCTGTACGAAATTATCTGGGAAATCATTTCTTTTTATCTATCCTGCAAAAATTACTATGGTGATCTAAATATAGCTATAAAACTTAAGGTTAAGAGCAATGCTCTCCGTGGATTTATGTTTATATATTTATTTAAAACATTTATTTGATTAACATTAAAGATGTTCCTATTTTAATCTGAAAGCCCTTTCAGAGCCCATCAGATTACTTATATAAACAAATAAGTCAACAATATTGTATTCAATCAAGTTGTTATTGAAAATGGAACTTTAATACGTACACGTAAATTCCATTTAATTAATGGCAGTAATAAGAGAATTGTGAGAATGATGTGAGAAGTAAACGGCATTATCCAATCTGTCTTTTATACAGAGGTGGGAGTTAGCAGGTGGAAGCTATCGCTCCATGAAAATATATTGCTCTGTTACATAGGGTGTTCTAAAACGGTGGAATACTTTTTGTTTTATCGACGTTTTATCTATTGTTAAAAAGTTTTTTTAACTTACTTTGGATTAACAGTATAAGGGGACACCAAGACTTTGTTAAAAAAAATATTTGTAGTAAAATATATCTGTAACACAACGAATCAATCTGATGCGTATTGTTTACCTAAGCAAATTGGAAATGTAATATAAATTAAACATTATCCTAAATATAAGAAAACTGACAGCTTTTGAATGTCTTTATTGGATCCACTTTATAGCATAGCCATATTTCTTCATATTATAAAATCTATTACATAGTCATGAACTATATACTTCCACTATGAATTTATCACAGTGAATCGGTTTCGAATACATTTAATATTATTTCTATTTGAATGCGAACATCTATCATGGTATAACTGTAGTTTTAGGACCGAAATATAGCTTGCATTATGCTCGCAATGAAACTGAATAAATTGAAACTAGTCATTTCCGAACTTTTCAACTATTTATATTCAATTTACGTCTATCTATTGCTCGGTTGTAATTTGAAAATGCAAATAATGCAACAGATGAGATTTCACTTATCACATTAGGATGTACTTTTCTTTAAATAATCTAAAATAGTATACAATTAAAAAAAAGTGTGTGGTGAGCATACGTGTCAGAAGTGAAACTTCTTTGGCAAGATTAAAATATACCAAAGTCGCCGCCTTAATCCATGACGTGTCGGTATTGCCATAACGTGACTTTGAAATTTTACTCTCAACTAGGTACTAAAGAAGTTTCACGTCAATAATAAATAATTAAAATCACCCTGTAGATAGAACTAATTATGAAATTTCTTCTGTGTAAGCAAAAAATCGACTTTATACAGGATGTCCCACTATTGGTATACTAAGCGCGAAGGGTCTTGTAGTTTTGCATACACTGATCACGTAAAAAATACTTAAACAACAAAATTACGTCAAAAATTTTTTGCTAAATTTTTCCTGAAAATTCATGTTTTCTTCTCTAGCTTCGCGCAGCCGACATATACCGCTTATCTAATGTGAGCATTTTGTCTATGAAAACATAATCTTAAACGATAGCTCACGTGCTGGTGGCAAAGTTGGGCGGGTTGCTTGTTATGGGTGTACACATAGAGTTTTAAGAATTCATTTATTTGAAAAAAAAAAAAATGCGTCTGGAATTTTATAAGTATTTTATACGTACTCAGCGTATGCAAAAAAAAACCTCCTTTGAGCTTAGTATACCAACAGTGGGACACCCTGTATAGCATTTTACAATGTTATTCATTCGTATAATTCAATATGGGGAAGTCCAGTGACAGCGTATTACGGAACATATCGACAGATACGCTGGTTAGTATTTATTTCCATGTAAAATATTCCTACGTATTTTATTTTAGAACTAGCGGTCCGCCCCGGCTTCGCCCGTGGTACATATTTATGTTTTCTCTACATAAGAACCATCCTCGTACTTCAAGGAATATAATAAAAAAAAGACGGGTTGCATTCCGGGAGTGCCGGCAGAAGTGAAAACTTGATTATTAACGTTCAGCATGTTTGATATTTTGGAATGGTATCCGTCTTACGCATGGAATATAAGGGCTAAAAAAAAATCCGTCTTACGCTTTTTCGATCAGGCCACGTGTCCTGACGCGAGTTTAAATTTTATACCCAACGCCGCTAAAGAAATTTTCACTTCAAAAATGTATGCGTGTACTAGAGTACACACGTAAGAAGTGAAACTTCTTTATGGCCTTAAAAATGTCACGAGTATGGCGTAACGCAAAAATGTCACGCGTATGGCGTAACGCAAAAATGTTACACTAAATTTTTGTCCAACCCCGATAAAGAAGTTTCACTTCAAAAAGAATTATTGAAATCGGTCCACCCGTTCACACGCGATGCCGTGACAACGCGAAACGGGTTTCATTTTTATATATATAGATTTTTAAATTTTTTAATTTATTCGTGATTGTTTCTATAAAATGATGGCATTTACATTTGTTTCTAATTTTGCTATGTCCTTCTGTACTCTCTCATAGAGAAGTTTTTTTCTCCATTTTCACAGAATAATTAAAACTAATATTTCCCAGTCATAATTACCCAAAAAATATTTTTATAGACAAATCTCTTAATCGTACATCATATTTCTAAACACTGTTATAAAATATGTACTATACTAATAATATACATAAATTCTTAAGTCTTAACCAACATAAAATTCATTTGTCCCACTTAAGAAAGAGACCTCTCATAATAAGTACTGTCAATATTTTATAAGACCTATAGGGGATATTCAAAGCTTTGTGGATACTAGAGCAACTGTCTGAAACATTCCTTTGTAATAATTAATTTTAAAATAGACTTCGCTCCAATTGGATAAGATCGGAGTAGTTATCCTATTTCGTATTTTTTTATATTTGTCTTGTGAATACATTGCGATGTTCATTACGATGAAAGCAATTGAATTATAATTTTAGTTAATCTGTGAATTAATTATCGTAATAATATATTGTTTAGTTTTATAACGATACATTTAGCCTCTACCCTACTAATATATAAAAAGTATCAAATATGACAGCTTCACAAAGCTTGAATTTTATTATAGACTAGTGGTCCGGCCCGGCTTCGCCCGTGGTATATATTTAGTACCCTATGTCCTTCTCCTGGCTCTAAACTACCTCCCTGCTAATTTTCAGCTAAATCGGTTCAGCCGTTCTTGAGTTATAAGTGGAGTAACTAACACCTGCAAACACACAAAATATAAGATTTTGGGACATCATTGTAAATCTTCTAAATTGCGTATGATAAAAATATGACAGCATATAACACCCACATTCATCGACAAAAATACGATGAAACCCATATAAAAATAAACCAATTGTAAAAGTCGAATCCGACGGTTACGATTCTAACTAAAGATTTCCGCTCAAGATACCAATAAAACTTTATTACATCGAGTTGATAGCGCGTGAATTAATTCAATATCCTCATAGGTACTTAAATACCTTAGCAATATTGCCATTATTACTCGCTTCAATACAATACCCATTTGTTAATTTCAATTTGTATACGATTAGAGGGAAATTTGCTTGTTACACCGAGAGGAATGAATAGCTCCCAATTTCCAATATTCATAAATAACCAAACAAATACTATTTTGTTACGAATCACATATCGATATTTGATAGAAACTACAACTCGGTGGAAAAAAATGCATATTATACCGCTCTAAATTGCCGGCAATTGCAACTAAATATTATATACATTATTTCTCGTTTTATTTTAAAAAAATTATTATGGCCATTTTACTCATTAGGTAAGTACTTTCGATATAAGTTTAAAGTTTTTTGATATCTGTAATAGTTACGGAATAATCGCCTGTGCACACTTAACGATTACACCCTGTATAGAAACGGAATTCCAAAATAAGCATTATATTTTAACTAGTGGTCCGCCCCGGCTTCGCCCGTGGTACATATTTCGCAATAAATGGTAGCCTATGTCCTTTCTCGGGTATCAAAATATCTCCATACCAAATTTCATGCAAATTGGTTCAGTAGTTTAGGCGTGATTGAGTAACAGACAGACAGACAGACAGAGTTACTTTCGCATTTATAATATTAGTATGGATACACAAGAAAAACTACACACATACAATGTAATGTACAAAGAGATTTATAAAGAGAAATTTAATAAAAACATTATAGCAAATTGGGTTACCTCGGATTCAGGTGTAGGGAATAATGCCTTGTTGTAACATATTATTCTTAGAAAGCCTGTTTCTTTGGAAATATGAGGTTTAACATGCTGTTTTGTTACATCGTATAGAAACTGAAAGTTACTATGTATTTGGTTAGACTATACACTACTTATTGATTTTAATATAATATTTTATCGCGGCATCGATCTGTTTAATTTTCTTCAGTTAAAAGTAGCCCTAGTGGTATATAATATTATAACACTTTTTTGATAACCCAAATTTCTATAGATGAAAAGATTTCTTCGATTCCGTAGATTCTGAAATCTTAAAAGAAATCACAATCTTTAAACGTTTACACTTGTAAACATATTTATTTTTGTAAATTTCCATCCGTCCCCAAAAAAACGGACGAGTTAAAAAAGGTGATAATATAATATGCTCGAGCAATATAAAACCATATTATATGCTAGAAGGAAATAGCTATCCTTCCTTTGTACAGCTTATAGTAAAGAAATCAATTTGATTGCATGACAATTAGAAAGTAAGTATCTATTTAATATAAACGGTATACAGTTTTCAATGACCCAAGGGAACATATAGGGACTGCATTGATCGTGAAGTGAATATTAATTTTTAACGACCTATTTATTAGACATATCAAATAACGTCTTAACAGATTAACGTGTGGATTATAAATTAGCCTTTATTAGGTTACACGTGGATTTTGACGAAAATAACAAAAAGGGTCTATAAGTTAATCAAAATATTTTTTACTATCCGTTGTTTTGTTCAAGATTTTGTTCTCTCGTCTTTGATTTCCAGGAATGGGAGGTTTGGAGACATTTATTTCAAAAGTACGCTGTTAATAGGCTGTTCTTCGAATCGTCTATATACATTTCGCTTATTTGATCACGTTTACATTTAATTATTTAATTAATCTGATCCCAGGTTACTTTACACACGACTTGTTTTGTTTAAATCAGGATATAATATTAGTTTCCATACTTCTGACAAGCGTAATCACATCAATACCTAAGTCAAGTATTTAAATGAGAAACTGGTATAATTAGGTACTTAACTCGCACTTTCTTTTGTACTCAACCCTTTTGACCTCAACATCTCGCATTACCTTTTAACGAGGGCGCGTTTCTTTGATTCTTAGGCCGTTTGTATCATAGTGATAGCCAGAAGCGATAAGCGTAGCGAGCTTTAACAAAAGTGTTTTTTGACCCAGGTTAAAGGGGTTATAATGTTTTCAGTAGTATAATTTCAGTGTGAGAAAATGATGACGCTAGACGACAGAAATAATACTGCTATAAAACATCATGGTTTTGAATGATTTACGATGATTGTTATGTTTGCAAGTCCTAAAAATGTATTGCATTTTAATGATTCCTTTTTTAATGAAATGTATTTTGACAATTCTCTCAAATTCTGACGGAAAACGTGCACAAGGTAACCGCGCTCGCTTCCGCTTCCGCTCCCGCTTGTTTGCAATTCACGACATACTCTTACACACGTGTATTTCAATTAAAAACCAGCAGAGTTCACTATCACGTTCCATTGTGACAAACTTGTTTTACATAAATCCATTTAAGCCCTGACGAAAGAATGTTTTGAGCCCGCGTCTTCTGTTTACTCTTGGCTCGAATAAATTTGAGGTGTTCCAGTTAAAGATATTCGGAAACAACCCTCCAAATGCTTTTAAAACAATCCTGCTGAGAGATGTAATTCAATTGGTGACGGCTAAAGTAAATTTACGAATAATAGATATACGTCCCTATATATCGAACGACTACGGCACTTTTAGAGCTGTCAGGGGCTGTCCAAGTGTCCAAACTGAATTTAGAAAGAAATACGTATAAAAACAGAATAAAATTTATCAATTACTTTTGTTCCCCGTTTTGAACCGTAGGTAAGCACAGTAATTTATATTATGTATTCAATATTTGTCATATTTTTTTTATAAATTATTACAATATGTCTAGACGTATACGTCCGGACTTGAAAACATTTGCACAAATGATTTTCACCGCAAAAATAAAAATATTCGCAATCGCTGGTTCCGCGAGCGTTCGCAACAAATCCGGTCCCTCGTACAAAAAGCTGATAACAATTGTGCCATCAATTCCAGCACGCAGAAGCTTATCACAATAAATAACTAAATACTAACAAAGCGCTGGAGCAAACTGAACTAGCGTTGTAATTTGTTAAGCGAGTGTGGTCAGCGAATGTGACGGCATCTAATTGATAGTCAGCCCACATTTGGACAGCGCGGTCCTGTTATTCCCTTGAGCTCTCGACGCCATTTGGAATTTCAGTCTTTTTGTCAACGCCGAACAATCTAGAATACTCATACATTCGAAAGTGTTTGAAATTAGAACGTTTTTCGATTCACCTAATGTGATGCACAGATTATATACAAATGTCATAATTTGTATTAAACGTGCGTTCTTTTATTCCGTCTTATTTTGTATTACCAGTACCTATTATTTATTTATAACTTTTACTCGTTTGCGAGTTTCTGAGAGTTTTCTTAGACTCAGATATTACAAGACGTCTTGACCGTAACCGAAATTGAGATGAATCAATCAGTGAATAGATTTTGCTTTAAATTAGTCACATTTCATTTACAGATAAATTCTTAACATTTTTAATAAATAAATTATGTACCGCAGAAAATATTTTTATAGCGTAGGAAAACGTTTTTGTTTACATAATAACACAACAATAAATACAATACTAAAACAATAACAACCCCTATAAAATAATATATATATACAAGTAGGCTCGATTATAATGACACGAGAGATAGTAAAACGTGAATTGGTTGTTAAATTTATGTTTTCTTTGTTAAAAGGCAATCATACAAAGAATGTTTTGAGGCGTTATTTATCTGTAACGATGATATAAAACCTTTCAGAGCCCACAAATCCCTTTGGATGGCCGAAATGCCCGTTTTAATCGAGGGCAATTTTATTTCATCCTCAACCTCATTCTCGCAATTATTTCGCCACAAACAGATTTTTACGTGATACTTTTAATCATTTAGACGGGGATTTATATTTTCGTTTCATATTTGAACCGGTTATTACCACTTCGGCGGCCATGTTGAATGTATAATGACGTCGTATTGAGGGCCGAATACGTGGCGTTTTTCATTTAATACTCTTCTAGGGGCATATAAAAGCTATAGGCATAAGAATTGCTATGATGGCTGCGTGATACTTTAATGCACATTTAATAACCGTTATTTTGTTTGATGACACCATTTTTGGTAATATTTCATTTGGTAATCGGGGTGAAACTCTTTATTTATTTATTTATTTATTTATTTATTTTAAATGACACTTTCTTGTACAAGTACCAGTAATAAAAACATAATTTAACAAGAAAACATGAATACGGTAAGTGCACAAAAAGCGGCCTTATTGCTTAAAGCAATCTCTTCCAGGCAACCATATTAATAAAGGACATGTACGATGCTGGTTAAACGCGAAGGCGCAAACATAAAGAAAATAAATAAAATCAATGTTATGAAAACACAATCAAAAACTATGGGAAATAATCTTAATATACAGGGATACAATAATTATAACATAAATAATTATGTACACAAAACTCAAAAATATCAATATTACATACATACCTACTACATCAATACTTAAAAAATAGTAATAAATATACAATTAAATAAATATAAGACATAAATATGCTAATACATAAAATATAACATACTTTACATAATATTATTAAACATGATATATACAAATACAAATTCATATAAATATATACATATACATAAGATAAAAAAAGGAAACTAAATAGTGGAAAAAAGTGCTCTTTGACAAGTGTTTTGAACATAATATGCAGTGATTTGGCGCGTCTGATGGTCTCAGGGAGAGAATTCCACAGTCGAATTGCTAGGACGGTATAGGATGAGTTAAAAAAATTGGAATGGTGAATAGGGGTGGATAGGGGAAGGAGATCAGTAGAACGAAGGGAATGTAAATATTGTAAATATTGGATATTGGATATTGGATATTGGATATTGGATATTGGAACTGATTCTTAAGATAGATAGAGCGCTATAAAATAATAGAGTAGGTTAATAACGTTTTTGTTTAGTCTGTGGTGTTGTTTTTTAGAGTATTTTTTTTACAGTCGGTGGCAGTTTCGATATAAATTTGCAAGAAATCTAACGGCCTAAAAAAAAACACAGATTTCTATATAGTGAAAATTGTAAAACTTAATGATGTGTTTTCAGTGGTTATAAAGTATCGAATACTTCTATCTAAACAATATTTATATACATAATTATATTGGATACATTTATTTATTTATAACACTTCATTGTACAAAACAATGTAGGAAATGTGGTACAAATTAGTGAGGTACAAAAATTTTGCACAATAGGCGGCCTTATTGCTACACAGCAATCTCTGCCAGGCAACCTGGTAGGAAAGGAAATGTGAGAAGAATACACACGCATACATAATATCTACATACAGAGACATAATGCATGTTATTGTGAAAATGTAAGTGTGTAAGTATGTAGGTGTGTGTGCAAGTTACCTACATAGGTAACTTTGTACCTTTACGAGTATAAATTCACACTTGTCCTATATCATCCATACAACTTGAAAAACATACAAACCGGACACGGAAACGAGAAAGGCGTAAATATTTGATGAGTTCGCAAACGGCCCGCCATGAAATGATAACGAGTCGTAATTATTTGGAAATTCGTTTGTGAATGTTTTATTGGCGATGTTTATCTCGGACGTCCCGCATGAGCGATAGTTAAATTCCGACAAATTACGATAGAACGTTCTAGATTCGTTTCTGTATGTGTGTTGATGCGTTTGTGTATCTGTACAAAAATAGTAAAGATAAATTTCAATTTTTAATCTATTGCATAGCTTTTATCGCGGGCCTTGAGCGCGGGGACCAAATCCAGAAATTGCGTAACGAAAAACCTCACGCTTCCTACTCCGACGGGCGCGGAGGTGTGGCTTGAAGTCATAGCATGCAATAGCTTTACCGTGGCAGTCCCCGAGTGCCACACGTCTTTTTTTGTTTGTAACATTTTAAAACAAAAACTATTAGTAAAATTATTCTATCTTTGGTTAGTTGAATATTTACCGAGTTTTTATCCTGGGACAACTTCTCATAAAATAGAAAATATAATATTATATAAATAAGATAATGAAACTTTTTTTTCCTTTTCTGTGTTTAAAAACATGTGGCATTGCAAAACAATAAAATAACAATCAATTTAAACACAGTCTAACTTTAAACCAGGGATCTGTCACTAATAGTAATTGTCTAATGTCTATGTGAAATATGACAAATGTGTAGTTTAAACATGTAGGTACCTACCACGGGCGAAGCCGGGGCGGACCGCTTGTCCAATTATAATATTTACTAGTTTTCCGCCCGCGGTTTCGCCCACTTTGTATGAAACATAATAAATTATATATGTACTAAAACCTTCCTCTTGAATCACTCTATCTATTAAAAAAATCCGCATCAAAATCATTGAGTTAGTATGTAGTAGTACATGTATCTCAATGATCAAAATCCGTTTCGTAGTTTTAAAGATTTAAGCATACATAGGGACATAGGGACAGAGAAAGCGACTTTGTTTTATACTATGTAGTGAACAGTGATTGTTACTTTGCTCGTGTCTTTATTATTTCCCACTCTGATGCTTAACAAAATGATTGAATGTTCATGTTTTAACCTATATGTATGAAATACTTTTATATTTCCCTTTTTTCAAAATTCTCATTTCATTATAATATGCTAAAATGGAGGACTATCTTATTTTTGATTTTTCAATTGCAAAGGAAAACTCGTCTCAAACCTTAAGTCTTCCAGTCTAAGCAGTAAAAATCTTTCTTAATTATTTGTAATATTTTTAAATTTCAAAGTTTTAAGATGCGGTAACCAATATAGCTTCATGTAAAAATTGGATTTCACCATCAATAAAAACGTGACACTTTATAAAACGCAACGATAAAATCTCTTTTCACGACGCTAGCATATAATTACAACGTAAACTTTACCGTAGTAAATAAAGTATCGAATTAAAAGAATGGGGTCATGTTAATGATACATCCTCAACAAATAGGCCCTTTAAAGCTCTATACTGATTTCATAAGTCTGTAATTATATGAATTTTATTTTAAGTATAGACCAGGAATATTATTTCTCATTTATACGAACATTTTTTTATTATAATTGCAATGATTAATTTATATAATATAGTGTGTAATATAGTGTCACAATATGCTAAGCTTAGATTTGCTTACAGCATTAAGAAGACAAAACCACCTAAAAATATACAATTAACAAAATCTATTTTAGTCATGGATTTCGCACCCACACTTTTTACAGTCTTTACTTTATAGCCGACTAGATTTCCGCCCGCGGCTTCGCCCGCTTTGTCTTAAACATAATAAATTATATACTAAAACCTTCCTCTTGAATCACTCTATCTATTAAAAAAACCGCATCAAAATCCGTAGCGTAGTTGTAAAGATTTAAGCATACATAGGGATTAGGGACATAGGGACAGAGAAAGCGACTTTGTTTTATACTATATAGTGATGAAGAACAGCTAAAACTGTGGCAAAGTCATCAAATAAACATATAAGTTCAAGAAATAAAGAAGTTAATATAAAACCGCACACAAGGGGAATGAAGCAAAATGAAAAAGCGCTAACATTGAACAATTAATACAAAAAGTCTAAAACAATTGAACAAATTACGTGAATACATCACCGGTAAAACAATTATCGGGATCTCTTCTTATTGAACTCCATTTGTTCTGATCAAATCAAAATGAATTAAGGGTCTTCCATACATCTCCTTTAAAGAGGTGACTGTTTTCATGAACGAATGCAAACACGAATCGGTTTATTCAGCAATTAGTTTCAATGAGAACTCCAATTTTAATACAGGTTCTGAATTATGCAAAAACATCGGATGCTTTGTAGTTTCGGCTGTATTCATGGAAACCACAGCTTCATTCTATTCAGACTGCATTTCCACTAATACAGAAATACAAACCAGATTCAGACCACGTGTACTTTTGACTTGAATTATATGGAACCGGTTTTCATTATCTAACAACAATAGTTTCAGTGTTGAGCTTCGGAAGGGTCAACTCTTTGGTGTTATGGAAAAAATTTAGGGCCAACAGATGTGTTTATGACCTAACCAGTCTCCCGTTGATATAGCAATAAAATACATTGAAATAGCGCAAGTTTTGCAAATTTGGGGTGTAATATGATCTCTCTTTGGTTGGACATCCCTAGAAAGAGTACAGCCAAATAAAATTTTAAAATTTGACATAATATGAGTAGGGTACAAATATGAAAATAAAAAAAATATATCTTTTATCTCTAGAATATGGACAGAGGAGTACGATAATCGGAATGTACCCTCAAAATTCAATTAATAATTATGCACGTAAATAAACGTATGCATACCATTAAAAAAGATAAAGATTTAGCCGAAAATCTATATATATACATTTAGTTCATAACAAACTCCATCTCTCTCAATTATAAATTATAGTTGGGAACCTTTAGGAGGACATCAAATCGCCGATCCGAAGGGTGCATCTTTAGGGGGATCTCAAGGTCAGTTCTTTAACATGCAAATCAGTATTGATTGCGCTAGCAGGGGAAGAGGACACGTGCAACTGCTTTGTGTTGCAAATTTAATGCGCAGATGCAAATAACCCAACCAAAGTTTTCAACAGATGCATTCGGGAAATGTACGCAATCATTGTTTCATTGAATAATGATTTCATGGAAAGATAAGCTTTTATAGTTAAAGAAGATAGTATTGCAATAGTAATGGACAGTAATGCAATAAATAAATAAGCTTTACAAAGCACAATAAATACCTTTAAAATAACTACTTTTAACAAAAGATTGGATCTGTCAGAGCCATTGATATTACGAAGCTCTTGTGAAAAGGAAAAATCCAGGGGATGTTAGACTGCGTCCTAAGTCTCAATTAAGTCAATTTATTGGGCTGTAATAAAAGAACTTATTTTGAAGACTGATAATACCGACTTACAACTTCTTTTCTAGTTTGCACCATTTTGATAGTCTGCAAGAGAATTATGGGAGAGATATTAGTACCTAAACAAATAAATGTCTAAATGATAATTTTAGTAGGTACCTATACATTCTGGATTCTTCGGAAGTTTAACAAACATGTGTTAACTAAAATTAAGAAACTAAATATGAAACGAAGTGATCAAAATGCGAATCCTTACCTTAATTCAATATAAAATTACGATGATAGATATTCTAACAATAAACAACAAGCATGCCCAACCAAAACAAGGACCATCTTTCCGCAAGGTTTAAGTTTCATAGTCTCAAGCGAAATTTGCAACCTGCGGAATTTCGCGTCCACACAAATTAATTGTGCTCATCTCAAGGAGGTTGTGAATTTCTAACTTTTGTCGCTCTGATGTCACTTTTCCGTTTAAACACTGTTATTTTTATTGTTGAAGATATTTTCAACTGAAACTCATTCATTAAAAACTCTCGGTCTTTGATTTTAGTTACACCTTTCAGTTTATACGCAAATTTATTAATGCTTTGTAATTTTGTAGGCGTCGGAGGTATTTACTGATAAAATCTTCTAGGCGGATTGGTATTTACAATTTAAAATCTTATAACAAAACATACCAAAATTACACTATCTTTCAATACTGCCAAATTCTGTTAAGTGTAACATCCATACTAATATTATAAATGCGAAAGTAACTCTGTCTGTCTGTTACTCAATCACGCCTAAACTACTGAACCAATTTGCATGAAATTTGGTTTGGAGATATTTTAATACCCGAGAAAGGACATAGGCTAATTTTTATTGCGAAATATGTACACGGGCGAAGCCGGGGCGGACCGCTAGTCGTAAATATTATTAGTTGAAGATCTATCTAGCCATAACTTACGGTAAAGTCATCTTGAGTATTTTCAGTTTAAAGACGACACACTCGCTTCGCTTTAAGTTTAATAATCTTAAAGTAATTATAATACGTTCAGATAACAAACAATAAGCTGCCACTATACATAATGCTACACAATTTGGTAGGTACTCTCTCCTTAAATTGAACAATGATGCTAGTTATGGAAAGGAAACAGCAAATATTGTTCGCCAGTAACAAGCATCGACATGTTATGGAGATCGTACTCGCCTCAATTGTCATGTTGCGGCGAACAACGACATTGTTAAATAAATTGCGGTCGTAATTATACTGACGTTATCATAATATAATTTGTTGCATTGTGATGTTTTATCAGGATTATGGATTTAATTTAAATAATCAGCTTTCAGCAGAACGTGGTTTGAATTAATACGAACGTAATTGGACGATAAATAATCTACATCTAATTTTGATTGGTTTATTGTTACGATAAAATCCGATGGAGGCTATATATGAGTAGAATATTTTTATTCAGAAAAAGCAATATTATTGAGCGTATGCAGTAATTTAAACTGAACCTACAAAAACAACCAATATAGCTAGATTAAATAAATTCAAAGCAACATTCCAAATACCTACCAATATTCCACGAAAAAACTCTATTAAATTAACCCTTAACTGTAAACAATAAAAAGTAAACTTCATTTCGTTTCTTCAGAACAAAACTCCATATCTTCAATAAATGGACATCAATATTCTATCACCAATATTGTTCTTGCTAAAAAAGCGAGTTGCAACACAGGGAAAGCAATTACGTAGTCAACAATCCTCGAACTGTTTTCTTGTTCCAATAAACAATTCAAGAGGGAATTGGGCAAAATCAATTTGTACCGTCATGTTAAATAAAGGGAAAGACGCCTTTAAACGCGTATCCGAGATAAATAGTAACGATAAGGTCCCTCCATTTGACCCGCGAATATCAATATAATAATGCATTGTCTGTGCTCAGCGGATCTAATATTTCGGGTGCGTGTTTATTTTGACGCGTTCGAGCTGTCTTCACTAATAGAAACACAAACTCGTCGTCTTTTATCTCGATGTGAAATTTGTCGAAATGTAAATTTATTATATCCAGCAATGAGTTAAACTACACACGTTGTTATCATGAATGTTATGAACACTTTTCTTTATGAATTATATTGTTTTGTTTCTTTTTAACTAGAAAATAACCAATAGTGTTCCTATCTTCTCTGATTTATGATTAACACCAAAATAATTAGAAATTTACTTGATTTACAAACCTGATCAAAGTGACTTCTGATTAGTGTCCGACCGAACTTTCGGTTTCGGTTTCGGTTTCGGCCGAGTTTCGGCCAAAAATCAAGTTTCGGCCGCAGTTTCGGTTTCGGCCAAAATCGGCCGAAACTTTTGCCGAAACCGAAACTTATTTCGCAAGTTCAGTGAACTTAGTTCACACACGTTCACGCTCTTCTAACTTCCTTTTACTCGGCAACGCTTTGACGGACGCTGTCAAAGTGTTGGTTGACCCCAAGAAGCTTATATCTAATACACTGGAGATTTCGGTATGAACATTAACTTGTAACAAGAAAATATGAATGACGCCTGTATGTTTTTTTATCCCTTTCACACCTTGGCAAGTTGGTGTGAAAGGGATAAAAAAACATACCTACAGGCGTCATACCTAAAAGAGACTGATTATTCTGTTAAGTACAAATACCACTTAGAAGAATAATCTTACATGTCCTTTATTTTTATGATTGCCTGGAAGAGATTGCTTTTAAGCAATAAGGCCGCCTATTGTACACTTTCCAATTTTATGTATTCTCTTATTTTAAATTCCTGTTATATGTACAATAAAGTGTCATAAATAAATAAATAAATAAATAAAAATACCAATCCAAAGTATGTATTAAAGACTCTTTAATAAATAAAGAGAAAGATCTCAAAATACCAAAACTTAGTATTTAAAGTAACAGTAACAATTACTGATTTGATTTAGATGACTGATTTTACTGAGAACTCAATTTGAAAAAATAATAAAAATTTAATATACTGTGTTTTCATTTCATGCCCTAATTAAGGCAAAATAATAGGTAAAATGCACCAAAGTTCAGTATTTTTAGAAATTTCATACTTGACCACGTGAGTTTCGGTTTCGGTTTCGGTTTCGGCCGAAACTGAAGCCACGGCCGAACATTCGGTTTCGGTTTCGGTTTCGGCCTGGAAACCAGTTTCGGTCGGACACTACTTCTGATATTATGTGGTTTTCGTATTGATCTCTATTAGCAAAATTACACCTTACAGCTTACACATTATTGGGTAGAATGACCAAAATGAACTTCATTACTAAGCACAATTAAAGCCAATATCCATCAGTGCATTCATGGATCACATTGTACCTACGTCGTTTGTGTTCATGCTCTGAGCGCCCTTTGAGGCTTATCCCATATAACATTATAGTGGACACAGACGCCATTCTAATTACCAAGTGTTAAGACTGACGTACGTAACTTCGTTATTGATAGACAGCACTTCATTATGCACCGTCTTGAGTGTATTGACGCAGTATAGAGATTAAGTTTTGATGTGCCTTGAATATTAGACAAGTGTTAATAGGCAAGGGTATCATTGGTAATTCTGCACAGAAGGGATTAGATAATGATAGTCTTGTTCCTTCTAGAACAGGATTACTCAAAGGTCTATTGACCTTTTAGTATAACTCAGTCATCTCAGGATCATTGAAATATTACTCCTACGCCTTTTATTTTTTTTCAGTTTTTCAATTAATTAATTTACCAATTATAATGATTGGCCATTATTTTATGTCTTATCATCCAATGTTGGCTCTTTATTCATCAATCCATGGTTAATATTATAAATGCGAAAGTAACTCTGTCTGTCTGTCTGTTACTCAATCACGCCATATCTACTGAACCAATTTTCATGAAATTTGGTATAGAGATATTTTGATACCCGAGAAAGGACATAGGATAGGTTTTATCCCGGAAATCCTACGGGAACGGGTTTTTCTTTGAAAACGCGGGCGAAGCCGCGGGCGGAAAGCTAGTACTCAATAATTGTATGTCTTTTGCTGTTAGTATAATGATACAAATATCAAGAAAATAAATAATGATTTTGAGTATGATGCATTTTGAATAAGACTAGAAAATAATAATCTTATTTTCAAAGAAATCTATGGCACTCTAACTATAAAAACACGAATAACCGTACAATCTATGCAACTGACATCCGCGACGCATTCAGTCCTGTAAAGTTAACAAGAAAAATTATATGAAAATTGCTAGAGAAAATTTCTACGTCCAATCTTATTACAATATGCTCCTTATCCAGTAAAGTGAAAAGTATTACAGGAATAACTGTAGAAATATATTTAACGACACAGCTACAGAGTTGCACATTTCTTCAACTTGCGACTCGTTCCTTTGACAAGATACGATTTCAAAGTGTCGCTATTTCTCCAGCAACTCTGTGGAAAGATTAGGAATGGGGAATTATATTTTTATGCTGGATTCAAAGGCCAGGACTTTGCTTGTTGGTGGAATAATGCAATCTATTTGAGATTTAAGTTCGCTTTGTTGTTTACGTTTATGCTCGTTTTTTTTCTGTATAGTATCAGTGAAATGGTACAACTGCAACAACAGAAATGGGTTCCATTAATAACGAATTGAATGAATTTCGTACTAGTGTGCAGTCATGTTATATAGATCATACAACAATTGGGTTTTTATTTATATCTTAATAATGATATTAATTTCGATGAACATTTAATAAAAAATGAATGTTTAATAGTATTGCACATAATTCTATTACAAAAAGTACTACATGAATTTGGAAAAATGTCGCATGAGAATGGAAATTTTTATAACTTAGTAAAGGTCGCTATGCTATGATTAATCGTTCTAACAGACGAACGGCAAGTTGCGAACGGCAGAGGCTACTTCATCCGTACAACAGGCAAAAACGGATGCCGTCAAACGTCAAACGCTTGCAGTTTGCCGTCAACACAAAACTGCAAGCGTCGCCACTTGTCGACAGCAGCCGTGGACATATTAACTGCTGCTGCCGACGTGCCACCGACTGCCGTCGACATGTGGCGACGGCTGAAGTAGCCTCTGCCGTTCACAACTTGCCATTTGTATGTTAGAACTCTAACGTTGTTCTTTTATGAGAAACGCAGAATCGCGCGGGAAAGCTAGTTATTAAAAATACGTAATTATTGCTTTCGGAATCCCTAAAAAAGTTTGTTTATTTTGGGACATACAAATTCAAACTCAAAATTTATTTTATTCTTTCACAATTTGTTTTCACATAATTTTTCATAAGTTTGTTAACCCATTAGGAAAACCGGTGCGGGGTCAACCGTCGGCTTTGAATATTTTTAATACATTACTTAAATTGTGTCAAGAGAAAATAATTATTATATAATATATTAGCAAATATTGTTTTTATTAATATAAATTGTCTTGCTTTAGCTAAAAGTATCATCGTCATCATATGAGGCTTTACAGACGCGAGTGGGCCTGGGCCTAGTCCTGTAAAAGCTAAATATTTTATAATAATATAATTACGTTTATTAGTTCATATGTTTTATATTCTGTCTGAAAGAAAAGCCAAATTACGAGAAGTTAACCTTGAGAGATTATCGAAAATGTAACAGAATACTCAAACAAAATTAGTACTGTAGAATATTTTCCCTCACACTGTCTGCATTCGGTTTGTTTCTTTTATTGTTCCATGTCACGTAACCTCACGTACGGACCTCCTCAAAATTGTCAACTCTACCTAGAACACCTACAACGTAAATTGAATTGTATTGCTTTAGAAATAAAGATGAAATTTCTATGTCCAGCTAGTTGTAAGTAGCAGTGTTGCCAACATTGTAAATTGTTTAGTAGGCAGTGACGTCGTCACCTGTATGGATCAGTGGGCTTATTCTCACTATACTTTTATGGCTGCATTATTGATGATTGGAGATAACAACACTTAAAAAGGGACTGGTTGCACTCCGGGAGTGCCGGCAGAAGTGAAAACTTGATTATTAACGTTGAGCATGTTTGATATCCATCCGTCTTACGATTTTTAGATCAGGTCACGTGTCCTGACGCGAGTTTAAGATTTTATACTCAACGCCGCTAAAGAAGTTTTCACTTCAAAAATCAAAAATGTTAAAGAAATCAAATTATGTTTTAACTGTTTGTTTATTTTTTCACTCATATATTAAATAATTTCTCATTCAATTTGTATTTATTTTTAAAGCTTTCTTATTGTCACTTCAGATCCTTCTCAACCTTATATTGGTGCGGGTAGTTTTTAAATAAATAAAAAAACTACCCGTTTAAGATTCAAATTACGACTTGACTATATCTTTCCTAAACGATATAAATACAAAATTCTGCATAGTAAGTCTTCATTTCTCATTCGAACATCATATCATAGACTATAAACCTATAGGCCAATCTTAATTTTTTGTTTCTCCACTATAAGATCCTTTAATGATAACAAAATAAAGGAACACACACGATCTTCCCTAACTTGACTTGACTTCCCTCTTTACAGATAACGAACTACGAAATGGCGCCTAATTTTAATTTTAAGATTTCAGGCTCATTTGGCACTTGTCTCTAATTAGCGATATGATGCAATAAACCCCTTGTTTGTTGTGAACTTCGCCAAATCGCCGGCCGCGTGCCAACTACGGCCAACCTATATAAATATATTTTGCTGGATTATGAAATATTACGTACTTCTGCAATTTTATATGGCCATTTCTTGGGAAGTTTTGAAGTATAGACCATAAACGGCTAATCGAAAAGAAATAATTTTATTATCGGATTTATGGTAAACTTGAATTTTGTAGGATACGAGGGATCAAATGATGTTCTATACTGAAAGGATTTATGATTTATTCAAGTTTAATGTTTTATTTTACTAGCTGAACCGTTGAACATTCTAACGCCAATAAAATAATATTTAGATATATAAAATTTATCACATCTCAATAGTAAAAATAACAAAAGATTCAAAACAGTCAATCAATTTTGGATTTCGCGAGAAAGATATGGTTTAAATTTGGCCAATACCAAAAAGGTATCTTGTCGCGGAAGAATTCCAACCAATACCCGCGGCCCCATCATTAAAGCGGCTCGACGGAACACAGTGGGGTTTTAGTCGGTAAGAATCCGACATAACCCACGGCTCCTTCCCCGGGGGCCGTGGGTATCTTTGGAAGATTTCGCCACTTTAAAAAAAGGCACACAAAACTTGCATTTTATCCCTTCAATATAATAACGAAATCTGTGCATAAAGTATTCTATACCCACTGAAGATGTAAACAGACTTGTCGACGGATAATTGAACTAAGCGAAAGCTGTCAAATACGGACTAGAACTTGCTCAAAGTGGACTAAACAACGGTCTTGAATATTCAAGACGAGATACAACGTGTTACAGAAACAACGCAGTTTCTGGGACTAGGCAATAGCATTATCGACTTAGCATACGTTATCTAGTTCAGTATTGAACATAATTATTAAAGTATGAATTAGTTATTAGTTAGTTAAAATTGTAGCAAAAATTGTAGTCACTGTCAATGGACTGTGAAGAAGGCTACTTCTACGCACACATACAAACATGGCTATCCATGTGTACTATTTAAATGTAGGGTGACAATAAATTAGACCATTAGCGTATTTTTTCAGTGTTTAATTCTTATAATAGTAAGAAACTTGAATTGATTCACACATTCCTTTTTTGAATGCGCAATATTTCAATTTGCTTGAAAGAGTTTTATAAACCATGCCCAAAAGAAAAATTTTGAAAAAAAGCGAGTTATTGTTATTATTTTGGAAATATTTAACAAATAAGTAAAAAAAAATCATAGATTTTTCATTATGATTAAACTGTAGGTATTCTTAAATATTTCCAAATACTTTCTGATCCCACGAAGCAGCTTTATTGTATCTAAACTTTAAATTTTATTAATACATTCGTATTTTAAAGTATCAATGAAACATAAGACATAATTTAGGAAAAAAGCCCATATAATTCATAAAAATAAATCCCTAGAGCCTAGAGATTTATTTTTTATATCAGAATGTCCGACAAATATTTACATGAATATTTATCACAGGAATCCATGAATAATGCAAAGGATTGTGCATTACGGCCTTATTCGACAGTATGAGGTCCGATGCCGAACTAACTGTTCCTTGATGAGCTATTTCCTCGTAACTTTACTAGGGAAGCTCCTAACAAAATGAATCTTACGCACACACACGCAGCGGTGCACACAAGCGCGTATGTGTTAGCTCGTAGGCATGAGTTACATACAAATGAAAAGATATAAAAAGGGTCTTTTGTTTTTTAGGTTGAGATAGTTATAAGAATATAAATTCCATTTAGGATTAATTGAATGTATTCCTGTAAGGGCTTATGACGAGAAATAGGCAATATACAGGTAACAGGTATTTTTTAATTAAATGACTAAAATAAACGTTGTTAAATTATGGCTTATTTCTTACGCTGAGTGTGTTCGCTATTTTAAGTCGCATTTTTTTAAGTTACCGTTTGTTGATTTTATAGAGTCAATTATATGTAACTTTTATATAAATTAACTTTCAAACTTCATACATTACCTACATAACAATTCCAAAGCGCATTTGAAATAACAATAGATAGTTTTCTAAATATAATTTCCGTAACCCCAGGAATTTCACCGTGACTACAATACGTTTCTATTCAGAGGAATTTTAAAAATGTAACCATTACATTTTTATATGTAACAGCCATCACAAAGCAATGCGGTGACTATACCTTTTTGTAGAAATGAAATCTATTCATGCTGCCGCGCAAAAATGATAATAATGTAAAAAGCAGGCTTAATTTTCCTGTACTAAAATCTGTATCAGCCGCGGCATTAAATAACTTATTGCTATAAGCCAGAGCCTGGTTTGATTAAGGCGTTGGTCGCGATTTTAGAAGACGGTATAAATGTTATATTTTTCCAGCAGCCAACGCGTCTTTAAAAGAGAAAAATGTGCTGTAAACAACGTATACCGATAAACCTTTGTTAAACTGTACAACTATTTCGAAAACAAGCGATACTGTTTTACCTTTAAAATACATTTTAAAGGTAAGCTATGAAACAATATAGTATAGATGTGTTTGTCAGAAGATTATGTGATTACATTAAAATAATTCTAGAATGATTTACATAATACAGTAGCACCACTTTTTTAATCTACACAGCTTAAACAGATTAAGCCATAGACAAACCCAAAGGTTACCATTATGATTTAATGTAACCTCATTGGTGGAGTTATGAGTTTATAATCTATGGTCAAAACCCCAAAGCCCCTAGCAGTTTTACGAGCGTACCAGCGAAAAAAGCATAGCATGATTAACGATGCTTTTATGCCAAGATAACCCGAACTGTGGGAAATGTAATTTGTCTAGAATTCGAGTATCTGACGGGATAACGTAAATGGGGGATCGGTTTGATCTTCTGTTTCAACACTGAATTCTTCATTTGGGGAATATGTTGGTAAATATGTTTGCAGGGCTTACAGATGTCTAATATCTCTTTATAGGTAATTATGATCGTCGGAAAAATGGTACGTAATAAGGTTTAACACCAAACAACACAAATTAAAATTTCCTTGATAAAATCAATTTTATGATGTATGGTAATCAGAATATTAATAATTATGTATTTTAATCAGTGTACAAAAGTAGGTACCTATATTTGAAAAGATGAATAAATATAATTATTCCGAGCGAGCGAGTGGGCTAGCTTTATCATTTATTTTTCTAATTACCTTCTATTTACGAGTGGAACTTGTAGGTATTTAATTCCTTCATAGTACTAGTACGTACTAGACGCATGGTGTAATTAAAAACAAAAAAGACCCTCATACTTTTGTCATCTACACTGCATTCGCTAGCACCTTTGTAATTGCACGTTCCGTCAGAAAAATAATTTCAAACAGCTCTAACGTGACGTGTAAAAATTCATAACAAAGTTAGCAGCAATGTCGTCCTTTCAGCTAGTTACAAAGGTTTAAAGAGTTAATTGCGCCGTTCGCAGCACGTCCATCGGTTCACATTGTCAACGATCAAAGCTGTTACGTTGTAGGCGGGACAAAACAAATTTTTCCTTTGCTCTTTTGCCCTTTGTAGCCGGTAGTTTAAAAGCAGCTAAACTGGTCGCGTCAAGCTTGTCAACTGTTAACTTCGCACCTTTAAAACCTTCATCAACATTCGCTCTTTGTTGAATAATTTGATGCACGCAAAGGGTTTGCCCGCCGGAGTGGCGCGTTTGTAAAAACAAAACCGGGGTCAGTACAAAGCCCGATGAAATAGTTCAATGAATGTGATTTCAATTTGGACGTTGCAGTTTGAGCTCACAACTCACTACGGGGCTCGACTCCAGAATTTCAAACAATACTTAACCCAAACGTAAACTCAGCCTTTCGTGCTCAAAAGTGCTAACGAGTCAATAACGGGTTAACTAGCTATCGAAGGTTTAAAAGTTAAATTGCTGGTTCATTACGAAAAGAAAACTAACCACTAAGACAACTTTAAATTAGCCGATCCTACATACAGATTACAGGTTCTACTCATTTAAGTTCACTTTTTTTCGTAATTAAAGATCTGCGATTTATATTAAATTGCTGAATCTGCGTTAATATCAAACAGCCATAGAAATCTAAATAACAAGACACTAGAAGTCGTAAGCGTGCGTGACCTTGTCGCCACTCAGGTGATTTGCACATCACCAGTGCATTCGTCACTGTTCAGTTGCTCTGGAGACCTATGAGTGTATACATGGTGTGTTTCAGCAATTCCCATTGCGGAAATTCTTCCACAAGTTGTAATTATACTTATAAAGGAATAATATTTCATCGGAAAATATTTTTTTTTAGAAATAATGCCGTTTTTCCTTAAAATTATAGAATATTTACAAGTATTACGAGTGTCACCATAGTAATCGAAATAACAATGAATGACACAGTCGACCATTCTTATTATCACGTTTGTTCGTATTGGAGCAAAAAGTCTCATATACTTAGGGATGTTATTTTAAAATAAACCGTAAATTCGTGCGTTAGGATACATATTCAAAAGCTTAATTTAATAGATAAGTTAGTTTTCACTAAAATCAAGCTGTCCAATAAAAGGCATAGCTTACTTGTGTACACGTACTGTTTAGCTTTCGGTTTGAATGTGTTGATTTTGGCGACAGCGGTTTTAATACGAATTATGACATTATAGCCCTTCTATGTGTCTTGTTATTTAGATTTCTATGCAAACAGCAAATAAATAGTAGTTCTGATTGTTACACCCTGAAACGGCCCCCTAAAGAGTTAGAAGTATATTAACGGCCGATATTTCGCTCGAAGCGATGACAGATGAGAGCAATGGATACTCGCCTGATAACGTGACCCTCGCAGCTCTATCAATCAAAGACAGTCAGGGCCTTATCTGGTAGATAGTTTTATTGACAGCTGCAGTTTTCCTTGGAAACGATTAACCGCTTCGCTGGGCGTTTTTTGTTTTTTGTGTAGCGATTGTTTTTGCGTTTTATTTTTTAATTCTTATTGCTTTGATTTTTTGGTGTAGTTTACCATGATACATTTGTCTTTGGATAATTCTCCAGTTACGTTTTAAAATTAGCGTCTCCATGTTGTACAAATTTTTTAAATTATAAATAATTTCTTTTGTACGTCAAATATAACTTTAATTAGTTACTAGTTAGCTAATAACAAACGGAAACCATTCTTTTAATCAATAATATCAAATACGTTAGAACAAAAGATAGTATTTATAGATTTAGAAATGTTTCTTATGTAGGTATAAAATAATATATAGGTAGGTAACGAGAAAGTTTTAGATAAATCTAATCCGGTCCATCAAACATAATTGTTCTTCTAGTACTTGAATTTCTCGCTACATAAAAAACCTACTATTTATTTCAAAAATTTCTATCGGCGCGTGAAAATTGCGAGTTGCATGATGTGTTTCAAAAAACGTCGACACATAAAATAAATTTTTGGTTGGTTAAAACATTTACGTAATAATTCCCTGCATGGTCACTCACTACAAAAATTGTAATGAGTGGATGAACCGGTAAAATTCTTTGTATTCTCAATTTCCCTTTGAACTCTCCTTAATTTTTTGTGTATATTTTTCATAATAATTCTATTGTCAGATTGCTAGATTAGAACAAATGTACACACTCATTTACGAAAGCATTGCATAGAGCTGGTAGAAGTTAAAGTCTATTACTGTTAAATAATTATGCTTTTCTTCTCTAGTGAAGTATTATTTCTTAGGAGACCTGTCTCAATCAAATTTATTTAGCAGAAGAACTAGTTTCTCTTTTTCAGGTACTGAAGTTAGAACTGAAAACTTTCGTTAATTCAAACTAAAGTATAATATATATATATATATATATATATACGAATTTTTATGACAGGAAGGTGAAGGCCGCGTCTCAATAGTCTACAATAAAATGTGGAGGGTGGATAAGAATTCATGATCAGCCTCTTATCGCTCATAACCCCTATATTGTTATAAATATAGTATGAACTCAATACCAATGTTCTAATAATGAGAATTAGTCGTATGAAAATTTAATTTTTAAATGTAGTTTGCTATATCGTCATTTGTACGAAGTCAGAATACTTTTTTTTATTATAATACTTAGGAAAATGTAATATTAGATCTTAGAGTATGTATCAAGCTAGCTTGCACATACATATATACATATACATATATATATATTACATAGTCTAAGTATTAGATGCTTCTGGACATATTTGTATTTAACAATACAGGGCACTTTGGTTAAATAATTCTTAAATAAGGTATTTTAACACGTAAATTTAAAAAAAAGCTTCTAAATTTACGACAATTATTACGATCATTAGCATAATTTCGCAATATTAAAGTTTCAGTCATTTTTTAAATGTCAACTCAAGGGAGACTTCTTTCCGAATTTCTTTTTTCTTTAAATTGTTTTAAAAATTTCGCGGATTGTAAATTAATAATATCATAATAATTATGAATTACAGAGATTATAGATACCTACCAATGTTAAAAAATGAAGAGTTTGATTTATAAATCAAACTCTTCATTTTTAGGCCCTATAGGGCCTTATATCTCATTAATTAATTGAGACCGCCTCTTTGGTACAGTGGTTGACGCGTGAGCGTAGCACCGAGGGGTCCTGAGTTCGATTCACGGTAGAGACGAAGAAAAAAAAATGTCTCGGTCTGGTAGGACCCAGAAGGCTGATCACCTACTTGTCCCTAAAGAAAATCGATCGTGAAACTGATGTATAATGAATAATAATGAATGAAAAAACAAAGATGTATAATGCATCTGCCCCTTACATGGGACTTCACTTTTTTTAAGCTATTGCATAGCTTCTATCGCGGGCCTTGAGCGCGGGCACCGAATCCAGAAATTTAGTAACGAAAAACCTCACGCTCCCCACTCCGAGGGGCGCGGAGGCTTGGCTTGAAGGCATTGATAAATTACATTAAGAAAACTGGAACCCATACTTAATTATAGACTCAATTACTTAGCGCTAGAAGTTCAGACCTAGCCCTGAGAGTTAGATTACTAATTCCCATTTCTTCTATCGTTATTTAAGGCAGTGGATCTGATCATCGATGTTTGATGTTCGAAAGTTAGTGCACTAACTACGAACTAAGTTTATAAGTAATTAGTTTATGCGTTAATGACGCATTCTCTAACGCAATTATCTTACTAATATTGTCTAGACGTTAGTTTTGTATTGAGAAATGAGTTTTAAATTTGTTTTAAATTTGCGGTGTGTACTGTGTGTTTGTTCTAAGTCTAGTTCTACTGATTTTCGGTTATATAAAATGACAATATTTGGTTGAACGACCGCGAAGCAACCGTACCTTGGAAATAGTCAATATATAATAATTAATAATTGATGAGCGTCCCGATGCCCGAGACAAAAGGGACATGGATTGTTTTTGAATTAGATCGGCGGACCCTTTGAGTACATGTGCACTATGAGTTATGTGAGTTATGTAAATCACTGTTTCTGGAGCTTTTAAACTTAATTTTTAGTCTGTTTCCTCAACAAAAGGGAACGTTTGCATCCCTCCTTTGTTGTTAATATCTAACACGGTTTAAATGCTAATTTCCATATTCATTAGAGGACTTTAGAATTAAATATTCCGGGGAAAATTCGTGTAAAAAAGGGAGCAGGAAATCGCATTAGAGACAGCGCAAGTGACAGCTAAACTTTTTATTGGAATTCACTGTAATTTGGGAGGAAGTTTCTCGCGATAATAGACATTTGTTTGGTCCGATTGCGGGTGAAAGTTCATTAGGTTATTGGCTAACATCCTCGCTTCGTTTGCTCATATTTTTATACACATCTGTTACTTTTTCCCGGGAAAATTAAGAAGTCTCTTTAAAGAGGAGAATGTTCTTTTGTGTTAGTGAGCTTTGTTTCTATATATTATTACCATAAAAGAAACAAGTGTAATCTATAATTATTTTATTTGATAGCAATATCTTTAAATTAATTATAATAAGCTTATTTGTTTATTTCCTTTTAGTGACAGTTCGATACTTATAGTAGGATACTTTCTAACTTATATCACAGATACTAATTTTATAATTTGCACTTACCTTGCGTTGCCATTTGAACTTGTTACTCTTGGATTTAAGAAACAAGAATGATAACACAAAACTTTAACATCTCTATAATTGATCTGTAAACTGCAATAACGCTACGGAACCTTCTAGATGCCAAATAAGACGTTTAATTCTGAACACAGAATTGTTGCCAAATTACGTAACAAAATGAACACACGACTCTGCTAAGCTGAATGCTTACCTAGCATTTGACAAAGCATACGATCCAGGGAATTAGCTATGTTAGTAATTTATTCATGCTTTTAAATGTATTAAGAAAACAACATACTAATCACAACCTACTTACATTATAATTAATGCGAGAGATTGAATGTTTGTTATTCCTTTATGCAAAAACTGCTAAACAAATTTTCATTAAATTTGGCACACCCATATACTTTTTAATTTGTTTTTTTTCCCGAAAATCCCACGGGAACGGAAAGTATGCGAGTTTTCCATTGATTCGCGGTCAAAGCTGCGGGCGAAAAGCTAGTTTATATACCTAAATTAAACGAAAAGATACTAATAACTAGGTACTAAAAATTGTTAAAGAATGTTCGTTTAGCGTGTTTAGAAATATAATTGATAAATAAAATCGATTTCATATTATTGTTCCGTACAAAACATACATGTTAATAGAAATAACAACGTTTAAAATTCGTCCAGAAAGTTAAGTTACGTTTGGGAATTCTTGGGTGAGAGAAATATATTGGTATTCTGTTTAGAGATTAAACTCCGTGCCACCGTTTGTTTGCTTACTTGCCCAGGGCAACTACCTTAACTGTATAATTGTTTACAGACAGACAGAGTAGGTAAATATATTTGATTTGGAATAATATAAATCAATCAGTTTAACTTAAAAATAATTATAACTTGAGTGAACTTTAGAAAATATAATGTCATCGTAATCTTTTTACTTAATAGTATTTATTGGCAGTAAGTACAGTACTAAAAATCTTAAAACAGACACTGATGATATTTAGTACCTAATTTGGATTACATATAATATTCCATATAGGTATTATAACGATTATATATTTAGGGTAAACTAGCTTTCCGCCCGCGGCTTCACCCGCGTTTTCAAAGAAAAACCCGTTCCCGTAGGATTTCCGGGATAAAACCTATCCTATGTCCTTTCTCGGGTATCAAAATATCTCTATACCAAATTTCATGCAAATTGGTTCAGTAGTTAAGGCGTGATTGAGTAACAGACAGACAGACAGACAGAGTTACTTTCGCATTTATAATATTAAGTATGGATACATAGTACAAAGACATTGTAAACTCCAGCCACACCTATACGACACTTAAATATTTTCTCTCTTTAACTCGTATTTCTATCTTGAATGTCTCCTCCAACTTTAATGACTGGATGAGAGAAAATCCGTTGAGATCAGGCTCAGCATCAGAAAGAAAGAAAGTTTATTCATCAACATTTGTTTAAACAATATATAATACATTTAAAAGAGCAACTATGGAGTTTCTTGTCGGTTCTTCTCTGTAGATACTGCTTTCCGAGTCGGTGGTAAATGTTAAAAATATGTATTTCAAAAGTGCTTCTCGAAGAAGTCTATTTGAATATAAATGTTTGAGTTTGTTTGAGTTTGGAGATATAACTTTTACAATTTTGTTAAGTTTATAATTATAATTATTATGTTTGAGTAGTTAAAAACAAACCACCGAAATATTAGTTACCAATAATATCATAGAAACGACATTTTAAAAATCCCATTTACATCTAACGCATTAATAGGAAAAATAATAATATTTAAAGTTACTTATGAGATGTTCTAACGTAAAAAATATATACCTATATAACGTAAATGGATGTTTAAACAAATACGTATAATTACAATAAAAAGTTCATCGAATAAAAAAATGTAACACATCAATAAACACGATTCTAATTCCTGAAAAAACCCTTCTATATTGATAAATGGAATGTTTTAATCCGCCATTAAATGGAACCCATTATTTTTATCGTGCTTCACATTTGTTTTTAGACATGCATTTTATTCGTATTTTTCACTTAACACACTTTTTGCTTGCTGAAATTTAAAGCTATATATTTTTACGAGCTTTCAAACCTAATGGCTATCGTTTCCATGACTCGATATTTATTTTATGTTTTAGTATCATCTCGATATATCGGCCAAGTGTGGTCTGTGGGATATAATTTCTTAATTCTTTTCTAATTATATTTAAGGCATACACAACTTCATAAACTTACTCAATGTTATGTTTACAAATAATGTAAGAAAATATACGTTAAAAAGTGTTAGATTCACTATCAGTTATATTAGCCAATCTAGAACTACAAGCTTAGAAAAATAAAATAAGAAGAATTCGTTATGTCAGGTATTGAAGCGTAATCATATTAATTAATTCAAAACGCGATCATTTCATGTTTTTCGACTTAAACCTTAAGTTACAGACGGAGTAATTATGTACTAGCTGTCGTCTGCGACTTTGCTTGCTTTTTTATTTTTTGTGATCCTAATTGGACAGAAAATAGCCCTGGGTGTTATGGAAACAAAGCTCCCCTTACAGACTAGCCGGAAGAAATAGACGGACGACAATTTTAATAATTGGTTACATTACAATATTCTTGAGCAAATAAAAAACTTTTATTTATTCCAAAAGATCTGTTTACAGGTAAAAATATTTTCAGGCAAGTGCGGCAATTAGGAATACAGTCGTGTAGAAGACACACGTAAAAATAAAATTACTTATGTAGTGACGGTGTATTAATAAATAACAAAAAAATCGAGAAGTTATAAATGTTGTAAACTTGTAAATACTTACCCTTTATTACGAAAAAAATGCTAGAAAGCTAGCTTTGTATTTTATCACACTGAACGTCCTTTTATAAAATTCACTTTGTAGCACAATAAATATTCAAGCATTTATTAACAGAGATAAAATTAAAATGCAAGGTTTTTAATTAATACAATTTCAAGACATCTTTTCAATGTTCTAAAGTTATTTTGTAATATTACCTTACAAGTTTTCTACACTATACAAATATGTGTCAGCAGATGTTTGTGTTATGAAACAAACATAGTACAAGTATATAATATTTGCTTAGTTTCAGAGTATGTTGAGTGAAATGTCCTATTACACTTGTGTATTTTACTTACAGTTTCCATCAGTAGTTTGCGTTTATGTTTAGTTAGCGAAAATAAATACTGGTTACGTTTTATGTTCAACAAAATAACATGTAGTGGACTTCAAAATTAGATAACTTTTTAACAAGTTAAAATGTTTTTTAAATATATTAGTTATTTAATTTGCGCTTTCATGTTTGTTATAATAATTAATTCCACTTATCTTCTTTCATTATAAATTGCACAAACATAATGTATTTACAAAATAATCATTCAGGGAATATTTATCATAAATATGACAAATAATATAAATGCACTGACATTTTGTAGCATCATAACGTTTGAATGTTGATTTCATTTTATGAAGCGTATTTGCGTTAATTGGATAATAACTACTTCAATTTGTGTTAATCAGAAACCACAGAATTTGCCTTATAATTAGAAAATTGAACGCCTACAACATCCACAAACAAAACATTATACATAACATGTCTATTGTCTATTCCTATCCTTTAATTAATTATTATAACAACTCTGAAATAAATATGTTATTGTTTACTTTTAAACTTTAAGGTTTAATAGTAGAAAAATAAAAAAATACACATAATATTTCATAAAGAAATTTAGTCCACTTCGTTTGGATTTCAAATATTACAACATTTTACATTTATCTTTACCCAAATCAACCGTAAAATATTTATTTTAATAGCCAATGCTATGTGTGCTATGAGTGCCAATGCACAGAATAATTATTACTAGTAGAACTAAAAGAAACAAGGAAGATGCGTAGATCCTTAATAATAATTAGGGTCGTAGAAATGTGCATGTTCAGATCTTGAACCTTATCACATTGTAAGTACATAACAATTGTTGTATAGGATCCACGATACAAGACCAATTTATGCCGTAGCACGACACCTTTCCTAGAAAGATTAGGAGCGAATTATGAATTCTAATGTATTCTGTATCATGACTTTAAGATCTATTTTCCCACTATACTACTTCATAACCGCCTCCTTGTTACAGTGGTGACCGTAGAACCGAGGGGACCTGGGTTCGATTCCCGGTGGATACGAAGAAAAAAAAAATTCTCGGTCTGACAGGACACAGAAGCCTGATCACCTACTTGTCCCTAAAAAATCGATCAGTTAAATAGATTTATGCATAATGCATCTGCCCCTTACCCGACTAGGGGACACGGGACTTCACTTATATATTTTCATAGAATGAAATGGACCCAGAATTCTAAGGATTGCGACAAACAACCGAGATGAACTGTTGTAAAAAATTGTACGGAATGTTTGCACAATTTTGATGAAATAAATTACGAGACGCCGAAATGTTATTTTACGAAATTCGGTGCCAAATTGTACGACTGACAATTTATGATTTGCTCGAAAGGATATATTTTTTACAGCGTATTTTTATATTTAATATTGACTGTATTGAAAGAGCGATAGAAATAAACATTTTCCGGGTGTAACTATGATAAAATTATGTGATTTAATATTTGCATGTGTTATGATGGATACAAGTTGTTCCGGGTTATGTGTATATTGATTCACTTTAATATAAAGTTTAATAGTACTACAAAACTGGAACTGGAAGATACATGGCAATGACTTAAAAGGCATTTGAAAGACTTTATATGTATAGGTATTTTAAGTATGCCGGCTTGCTATTGTTATCAATATATTATGCATCAAAATACTCTCTTAAATACACTCTTTAAGGGTAAGTCTGGTATAAGATTATGTCGTTATTTTCAGACCCTGAATTTTATATTGTGTGTTGTGTATTTTATTTTTTACTAGCGGTCCGCCCCGGCTTCGCCCGTGGTACAAATTTACGTTTTCTCTACATAAAAACCATCCTCGTACTTCAAGGAATATAATAAAAAAAGAA